>JAAMXP010001435.1:0-15606 GCA_019693395.1 Ettlia oleoabundans | reverse complement strand
GTTCCCAGGGTGGGGGGGCATGAGGCCACAGGTCGTTTTGAGGCCAGCAAGGTATGCATCTGGGCAGCAAGGAGGCCAATGTTCAGCTTCAGGCTCTCTATTGCGTCTGGTGGGCTGGAAGAAGACTGGGATCAACATGCGGAAGTACTGTGAAGGATGGAGCGGAAGTTCTGCACCTTGGACTCAGCAGGGATGGTGGGATTGTGAAGCAGCCTATGAACCGGTCGTGCACTTGTGCCCTCTTTCGCTTTATGGCCTTTTGAGCCTCCCACCACGCCACCCCTGCCCCTCCTGTTGTAGATTATTCGCGGCAAGGCGGCCAAGGGGCACCTGCCGCCGATTTCAGAGTATTTGGAGGCGGCGCGGCAGCGGCTGCGGGAGATGGCGGGGCTGCCTTCTGAGCCGGCAGGCCTGCACGGTGCCTGAGGAGGGAAACTTCTCCACCAAGCTGTCCTGGTCAGCTTAGACAGCAGCTTGCAAACCAATGATTGACATGTAGCTACCTGCCGTTGCCGCTGCTGCCGCTGCCACCGTTGTAGCATTATGTGTGAATGAGGCACATGCTGGGCGCATGCACATGTGAGAGACCAGAGTAGTTTACCGCGCCGTTGCCCTTGCAAGCACACAAAGCTCTGCTGTCTGTTTTGTGAGAGGCTTACTTGCCCGCTGGGCCCGAGGACTCAAAGGGACACCTTTAGCGGTTGGCCGGTTGGCCGGAATGACGTGCTCTCCGAGACCCTTGCTGCAACATCCACAAATGCAATCGCGCCAATTGAGCGCCTTGCAAGGGGTACCGTGCCCTGCCGGGGGAAATATTGGGTGTACGTGGCCTCCGCGGTTGAGCCGACGTGGCAGTCGAGGCCTAACTCCCTCTTACGCGCCAGTCGCATTCCTCGGCTTACAGGTCTTCCTTATAAATCTAGTGGTTAAACTGGAGGCCGTCAAGGGTGAAAATGGCTGGGGCAACGCAGGAGAAGCACAAGCTCTTGCGGGCTGGTAGCTGGCAGGTGAAAAGCCGTTTGTAGCTGTAAGTGGCTGCCATTGCCTTGGTGGGGAACCGGCGGGGCGCTGGATGTAGGGGCCGGCTCCCTCCGCTGGGCTGGCGGTTGGTAATGTAAGGCGCTCCCGCGCTGCCCGGCCCGCAGGTCCAAGGAGAAGCCATGCTGCTCAAGACGGCAAGCGACATCGTGCTGCAGATGGCAAGCATGCAACAAGTGAGGGTTGCCGGTTGCCCGGCGCGCATGTCGTTCATTTGCGGGGCTCACCCCTTGTCGCCCGGCCCCTCCGGCCCCTGGTACCGACCTGAAGCCCTGAATATTGGCTGGAATGCCACCAGAAGCTGCGTCGGGCAGCGGCTAGGGCACGGGTTGGCTAGCAACGCCTGGTCGCTGAACGGCACTGTTGCCAGCGGCCGCCCTTGCAGTTTGTGCCTCTGCTGCTCACCTACCATGCTGCAAATTTCTTTTCAACCCTGGTTGCGCGCTCAACAACTTGCTTGATTACTAGGCTCTATGTCCTGCCACTCTGTGGCACCGCTTCCTTGCAGGCCCCAAGGCCGCACCGGTTGGCAGCGGAGGGTGGCGAGGACGGCGGCAAGACTAACAGCGTCGACTCCTCATCCACAGCCGCCGGCCAGCAACCCACTGGGCTACTGCTCGACTCCGCTAGCGCGGGCCTGCTGCCGCCGCTGCGCCAGATCAGCTTGGATGTCATCACCGCAACCGAGCTGAACCGCGCCAAGGGGTTGGCGGCCAGCGCCGAGCGGCAGAACATTTTCCAGGACGTCTTTGAGCAGGTGCGTGTCTGCGCCAAAATCAGCCTAAAGCCTGCGTCTATATCCCCAAAACAACACGCTAGGACCTGATCTGTGTCTTTCTTTCAGGCATGTGCCACTGAAGCTGCCAGAGCCACGCAGGGTGGGGATGTTTCTGCACCAGCAAAACGCCGGTCTCAACCCTGAGCACTCTGCCTGCACGCTTCCCTGCCGCCTGCCCCCCTGCTGCAGTTGGCTTGCAAGGAGGACCTGCCACCATTGCAGGCGGGACAGCTGTACACCTTGCCCTCCATGCAGTTCCTGGAAAGCATGCTGAATGATTTTGACAAGACGGGCACCAGCTCGGGCGCAGCAATGAACAGCCTGCACATGAGCGGCCCCCTGGAGTTGCCTAACGATCCATTCGACATGCCAGACTTTCCACACGCAGCAGGGTCTCACGCGGCGGGCTCCGCCGGCCTTCGTTCCACCCCCTTTGACCAGCAGCAGCACGCGGCAGCAGCAGCGGCTGCACAGCAGCACGCGGCAGCAGCAGCAGCGGCCTATTACGCGGCCCCAGGCAGCAGCGCTACGGGATGCTATGGCGGGTTTGTCCCTACCGGCAGCGCGCCGGCGGCTCTACAGAGCAGCATGGTGCCCGCCGTGCACAGCAGCAGCGGCAGCGGCCTGTCTCTGCAGCACAGCATGCGGGCACAGAGCGCGTATGTGGTGCAGACAGGCATGGGCCCCACCCACCTGCAGCAGCAGCACCAGCATCAGCTTCTGGTCATGCAGCAAGAGGCTGAGGCTGCGGCAGCTGCCGCCGTGGCTGCGTGCCGCCCGGCGCCCGCAGCGGCCGCCACTAGCGCTGGCGTGCGTCAGCCGGCTGTGCCTCAACCCGCTCAGCCTCGGGCCACTCCTAGACGCACCTCCCAAGCTTACACCGATTTCGATTATGAAGAGGCGGAAGTGTCGCTTCAGACCAGCAAGAGCGGCCGCGTGCGCAAGGTGCGTGGGTGGGCTGGGAGTTGTGTCTTGGCGAGGCCTGAAGGACGGGGGCCGACAGGAAGATCACAGAAGACCGGCATATGCATCCCGCCCTTTGCATCTACTTTTTTGGTACTGCTGCCTGCCTGCACCCCTCTGTTTGCACCTTACAGTTGACATACCTTCATCTCATTCTATCGCCTCTGCCGGTCCTCTGCAGGTTGCCTCCTTCACCGGCGTGAAGCGCAGGCTCGATGTGGCAGCCCCCCCTGGCAACACAGCCAGGCAAGCACTGATTAGCCAGGATGCAGTAAATCGGTAGCCTGCCTGCCTGCCACTTTGCCGGGCTGGTCCCGGAACCTAGGACCACCGCTACTGCCACCCATGCGCCCTGCTAAAGCTGCATCATGTTGCCAGCCCGCAACAGCCCAGCCAGCAACCATCCGGTGCTGATTTTTCTCCCAGCTGCATCTGCGCAACGTTGAGGCTCGAATGTGGATTCCACTTTTGGCTGATAAACTTATCTGCCTTCCGTCTTTTGCAGCGAGTCTCGGGATTCCCATGGCAGCGTGGGCGGCGCTGACGAGTCAAGCGGCGAGGTTGGCAGCCGTGGCAGCAAGGGCGTGCGCAAGGTCGGCTCCAAAGGTGAGCCACCTGTGCGGAGCTGCAGTGTGCGTGCAGGGCTGCGAGACAAGCTTGTGTTGGGACGGCCTGTGCCTGTTGCCTGTGTTGGACCAACACCTCCAAACAACACCTCCAACCCTGCTTGCACTGCTGCATGGTGCTTTCTATCACCCTGCACTCGCAATCGCCATGAAAAAATGCCTAAGTTGGTGGAGTATCTGTTGCCAGCATCAGCTGCCCATTGCCACATGTGCCAAGTCGTTCCAACAAGCTTTGCCCACTACTTGCTTCCTGTGCAGCACGCAAGGGCCGGCGCACTGTCTGCCTCAACTGCGGTTGCCAGCAGACCCCGCAGTGGCGCTGCGGGCCGCTGGGACCCCGCACGCTGTGCAATGCTTGTGGCGTTCGTTTCAAAAAGGATCTGCCCCTGAACTGCTGGCCCATCCGGGACGGCATGGTCCTCCCACCGGTGCGTTGTTGCCCACTTGAACCTTATAATCCTGTGTTGGGAGCCAGGCGGGCAGAGGACAGCAGGGGGGCTGGCTGGCAATTTGCTGTGGCGCTGCTGGGTGTCCTGCAGCCTCCTTCCCTCGCTACCCAATAACTGAAGCCAGTCTTGCCTGCAACCCGTCCTTCCTGGTGCAGGGTGCTATGCTGCCGCCTGGATTCCTGGTGCCGCAGGGCATCACTATCCACACCCAGCCAGCGGATTTTGAGTGAGCTGGCGGGATAGGTAGTCAGTTAGCTGCCGGGTTTAGCTAGGTGCCAGTCAGCCGATATGCTTTCCAGCACGGGTGTTCAGTGCCCTTCCTCAGCTTCACAAGACAGGCAAATGGGCCGCATCCCGAGCTGATACAGATCATGGATAAGACAACACTTGCACAGCCGTGTGTACCTGAAGCCCAACCCAACTTGCGTGTTTTCCCTTTTTCAGCTCCTTTTGTTCCTGGCGGCTGCACCGGGCCTGAACCGTAGACCAGTAGACTGCTTATTGCAGCAAACTTCACAGGCTGCGATGCCCTGGGGCCCCTCTTCCTCTTTGACCTGCTTTGACTGAACAACTACACCCATATCCCCCCGCCCTATTTGCCCAACCACCTCTCTCTTTTTGCCGCAAATGCTTCAGAACCCCTCAATTGCAGGTGGTTCAAGCACTGGCCTGCCCTGCTCTGCTCTGCTGCGCTCTGCACCCTGCATTGCGCGATCCATTCCTGCCCATGATTCGTGTCCATTGTCCTACCAGTGCCCCCCACTGATGGCCAGCGCTGCTGCTGCACCCAAGCAGCAGCCTGGCCACCTTCCCATTGTACATTTTCCTTTACTACCTAACCTGTCCACATCCACAGCACCGATTTCTTCTATCACGTTACTTGCGTCCCTTGCCGGTCCAGCACGATACTGCGTTGGCCGTTAAGTTTTGCACAGAGACCCCCACCCCCTCACACACACACCACCCCTCCCTTTCTTCCCCTAGGCCCCTTTTACAGATGAGCGCAGCCCCCCATCAGCGCTCCCACCGGTCATTCTTTCCAGATCGCACCGTGCCTAAATCATTGTTGGGCTTTCCTGTAACAGTCATGCGTCGGCCTTTGGTACATGAGGGTCGCAAGCACTCACGGTGTGTTGCGTTGCATTACAGTCCTAGTCGCATGTTGTTATGCAGAATCAGTGGCGCGGCAGGCATCCACCAGACCGCGGGAGAATGGGTGCAAATGGACAGCAGTGTGGCGGAGAGAGCGTCAGTATTGATACCAACGTTGCCCTTCGTTGATGAAGTGCACTGCTGGCTCGAATGGAGAGTTTGAAGGGCCATCATATGCATCATGGCAGAGAGACGTCAAGTACAACAACGATCCAAGCGTGCATCGATGTTAGATGACGCATGCTTTAGGTCAGTGTATTGGGCTGGAAAGGGAGCTAGGGCGCTCTACCAAAGGCAAGCAAAGGCAAGCGCTCTGCGCAGAGGCATGCCAGTAAAATCTTCATGTTTGAAAGGCCATCAGCTCTGCAAGGTGGATAAGGGGCATGCATGGGCTCTGGAGGCCCGTACTTATCGTGTACACAATGCGCTGGCGCAACGGTGCCACGATGCTGAGCCATGGCTGCATGCTGCTGTGCATTTACCTTGCTGGCAAGAACTTCGGAGTGCGATTACCACAGCAGCAAGCGCAGCACCCTCACCTTGGGCACCAGTAACCTTGCTCACGCAGTAATAGTGCCAGTGGTGGATATTTTACACCGGTGGTGAGTGGTGAGAGTGCGCACACCGCCAAGGGAAAGAAGGATGAAGTGATGGATCTGTTCAAGAGGGGGATCTCTTGAAGCTGTGAGACGCAATGCAAGTGATCGAGAATATCACTGCCAAGTTGAGAGTGAGTGCATGTTAAAGCACAGTGGCTTGTGTGGCAATGTGGCCAGCTGGTTTATTCCAATTGTGCACGTTTAAAAAGTGGTTCAAAAAGGATTTTGCTGCGCAATCAAAGCAAACAAGGTACGTTGATGATATTGCGATTACAAACGCTGATGAAAACGTGGTGGTAGTTGATTGAATGCAATGCAGACAACTGGCAGCTTAGGCTGCCTGTAAGTTTCTTGCGATGTGCCACAACAACCAGGGTCTTGAAGGTGGCCATCAGGCAGCTGGACAGGGGCATGAGGCTTACTCAATCAACAGGAATTCTCAATATCCAGGGACCTCCCGATAGCCATAGCCAAACATCTGCTCACAGCAGTTTGAGCTTGGCCATGCCGTAGAGCAGACCGAAGGCCAGGAACCGAACTCCCACCATAATGCCAAACAGCACCGCCAGGTTTTCGCCAATAGACAACCCGTTGTTGATCTCAGACAGAGACGCCTGGTTGGTCTCCCCGCTGATGATTGCGCTGCCAGGCACCTCCTCACCATCCGGTCCATAAAACGTCACGTCGTTGAACTCGTTCTTCATCACTGCGGGATGGATGTAATCGTCGGCAGCAGCCAGAAACGGCGACAGTCGGCATAGGTTGTAGATGCTCGTTTCATGAGCAAAGAGCCCGTGCTGGCAGAAGGCATGCAAGCTGCAGCACAGATGCATTAGCCAAGAGAAGCTGCGCCCAATGCACACAGTGGGCTTTGAGCTGTGCGATCAAGTGTGCCGTCCTGTCGGTTGTTGCTGGCGTGCAGAGTACCCTCGACAGGCAGGAGCATGCCCTGCTTGTAATGCCACTCCATCTACCTGTTGAGCCTTCACACAGCGATGCAACCTGGCACGTGGTTAACCCACCTGCTGCATAGGTGTATGTAAGGTAGGATATTTTTGAGATCCAGCGGAAGTACACAGGTATATCGCTGACCAGGAAGCCGGAGAAGGAAAGGAGGAAGAGCAGTACAAACGTGAGAATCTGCAGGGCAAGGGCAGTACCACGGTCAAGTAAGAAGGCAGTCAGGGGAGTAACGCTATCTCAGCAGCGAAGACAGTTCAGGAGGCAGGAGGCAGACAACAAAAGGAGACGGGGCACACATGAGGCAGGACGACAACAATTCAGGCAGGTTTTGAGGACCAGTGGGCCGTTGTGTGGCAACACACAAAAGCGGCGAGTTAGTGATGTTGACCCTCGTCCCTGGCACGGCAGCAGCTGCAGCAGCATCAACCACTCACCAGCACTGCATAGGTGCTCGATTTGGTGACAATAGCACACATCACGCCAACGGACTCGCTGACCAGTTGGAACATGCAGAAGGCTGCATTGGGCGGGCAAGCACAACAATGGCACATTGAGGCGGCAGGGTGTGACCAGGACGAAAGGCAGCAATGGTGTGCGCAGCAGTTCTAGCTTCTGCCACCTACGGTCGTCACAATACTGCGCACTGCTGATACAGACCTGCCGTGAAGATGATAAAATTCACAAAGTTTGTAACGTAGCCGACCATAAAGTACTGCGGGTGCCAACAGGATCAGGAAAGCAGGCATATCACATTGGCAGCAGTTATTGGGGTGCTTAGAAAGCAGAAAATGCTGCTTACCCCAATCCCCCAGGGCTGCAATTTTTCTCAATCCCCCCCCCCCCCCAAAGCAAAAAACAATAAAACAAAAACAAAAAAATGGTTCTAAACAAGCAGACGAGCGACCAGCCCAAGCAGATGTGTTTTGCAGGCCAGTGAAGTCAAACTCAGCAAAATGCCACAGAAACGAGTATTTAAAATTGCACCACGCATCACAGGAAACAGACACCAACCATGATGACACAGAAGAGGGTTGTCTCAGCAATCTCCACCGGCCAAGTGGTGCCTGTGCGCGCCGCAAACCACGAAACAACAGAATACATGCCCTGCTGGTTCTCACGGCGCAGCTGCAGCCGGTCCTTGTCCCAGATCACCGCCGCTGCATAGGCAGGGATAGCAAACGCCCATGAAACAGGCCATCAACACACTAGTCAGAGGCAGAAAGCTGACACACGGCCTGAATTGCACAACTGAGAATTTAGACGCACAAGGCAGGTCCAACCTGCGCCTCAAGCTAAGCTGGCTGCTCACCAGTATAGCCTGGAGTGAAGCTCAGCACGGCCAGAGCAAACCACAGGGAGGCAGCGCGGTCGTTGACGCCCGTTGCCAGCGAGTTGTTCACTCTGCGAGGACCGGGGGCACCAGGAGGATGGCAGCAGTCGGGTGGCCCAGCAGCATTGTTACAAAAAGCAGCAGAGCTTCAAGAAGCAGCAGAGCTTGACCACGGCACGCTGCTGACAAGCCTGGAAGGCAATGCTATGGTCGAATGGGTGTGAAAAGTGTGCCAAGGTAGGGCGCTGGGCACCGAACGAAAGCACACCGCAATGCAGACAGCAGTCCGCGGTGCAACCAAACGCAGAGCGCAGCATGGCACAATTTAGCATAGCACACGCAGCCATGGCATTGCGAAGCATGCGAGCAGTAGGGCGAAGCACAGAGCACGCTCACTGCGCAGTTTAGCCATATACCAGAAGCAGTGGCCCAAAGCACAGCGTGCAGGGCAGGCACTCACTGTAGGTACACCAGCCCGATAAAGATGCCCATGAACGCGTACTGGGTGATCTCAGACAGGAACATGGCTGCAAACGGGTAACGTTCATAGTAAAGGTGTGAGCGCTCTGACTGGGGCAGCGGGATGTGCACCGAAGATAAGTTCCCCGCACCGCAACATCATCAGGCATCGTGTTGGCAGCATCTACACAGGCTGTGCAATTCTACTAGTAAATGCATGACACCTTCCTTGCTGTTCACACACTAGCATGATTTTGGGCAACGTATTTCCCCTTGCACAACATGCACCAAAGCAGACAGACCACACAGCATATTTGCATGTTTCCTGTACGCTTAAGTGCGCCCACCTGGGTTGCGCCACCACATCTTTAACATGCGCCCGCTCAGCACATATACCTGGGAGAGGAGCGAGAAGGGGGGCACGTCACATAGCTCACATATTACAACAAACGGCAGCAGTGTGGGAGCGAAACACCATGCAGACTTCAAAGGTGATGCTGCACAAATTGCGCAGCCGAGGGATACAGTGGAGTGCCGCTTGGCACCCATGCCATTGGCAGGAGCAGAAGCGCAGAAATGCACGACTGCAGTCAAGTGTCGCCCACCTGATACCACCAGGGCACTTTAGGCGCCATCTGCAGCTCGCCTTGATCCTGCACCGCCTGGGCACCAGAGGTGCCCTCCCCCTCCGGACCAGCGCCACCGCTGCTGCTGATATTTGCTGCCTCGATGTCCTTTGCGCTAAGATTCCGCAGAGCCTCCTGCAAAGAGAGGTTTGATGGTGGTGGTGTTTGGCAACGACTGCTAGTGCTTGGTGATGGTGGTGATGGTGGAAGCCAGGTGGCAAGGTCACTTGGCATGCAGCATACAAGCTGGCGTCCCGCCACTGAGAAGCTCAACGGTCTGGCAATTTACATAGGCACAAGCATGGCGCCGGCCCTGGATGCGCCCCTGGCACCTGGCGAAACCAAGTGGTGGGGCAAGCCTTTGCAGGATGAAAAAATTATTTCATGGCACAATGGCAATACACACTGACGCACTTGACAGTTGAGCATGCAGTAACATGCAGAAACAATCCACTGTAACCCCCCTTGCGCCCACCTGCTTGTCCCAGGCCAGCACCAGAGCGTCACCATCCTCCTTCAACACACTCATGAAGTAGTCGGTAGGGTTGATGTACTGCAGGGCAGGGGAGCAGTACACCGGCAGTAGCATCACCAAACAGAGCTGGTTTGATGTGATGTGAAACAAACTGCTTATAAGTACAAGCTTGCCGTGCGGCGGTAGAGCAATACAAACTTGCTCCTGGGCGGTGACTTGCACCATGGCCTGTAATATTTACCCCTCTATGCAAACTGCCACCCAGCAGGCACGATCTTTAGGCTATGCTGGCCTACCTGCGGGCAGGAGTGCCCGAGTCGCGCGAAATGGTCTACCGCACTTGACCAGAGCCCGAAATAGGCGGTTGATCCGGCGTGCAGCAGCATGAAGTCGTCAAACTTGGAGGTAATGAGGGAGTTGGGCTGGTGGATGGTGGTGCACACCTGCAGGCAGGGAAAGGCAGGGTGAGGTGGCGCAGTCGGTTTGTGAGGTGCAGGTAGAGGTGCGGTCAAGGGCGGAATGTAGGTGCATGGCAGTAGGCAGGTTGAACGTTGATGCAGTCTCCTTTGCGTGCCCACACTCGCCTGTTGACAAGCACAGCCCGCTCACCGTCCGGTTCTCGCGTGCTAGCTTCACCAGAGTGTCAATCAGGCTCACGGCCATCTCAGAGTCGAGGCCTGCACGCCGTGGTGCCATGCATCGAGGGCTGCTGAGCTAGGGACAAATCGAACACACGCAGCAGGACCTTCCAGGTGGAAGCACAACCGCGCCACTCATCCTCATAAGCTGGTCAGGCATGCATGCACCGCCCAAGGCACAAGGGATGGGCCAGCACGGCCCACCACAGATTAGCCCCTATGCCCTGCCAGCCCAGATCTGCCCACCCCGGCCCAGCCAAGCCCAGCCCAGCCCAGCGCTGCCCATAAAAGTGCCTCACCCGAGGTGGGTTCATCCAGGAACAGCACCCGAGGGGACTTGACCAGCTCAATGCCAACTGGACAGAGCGCATAAGAGGAAGTGAGATAAAGGACCAACTTTCAAAAATAAGTGGCATGGGCCACCGAAGACCACAATGTCAAAGCTAGCTGGGCCAAACTGTCAGCGCAAGACACTGCAGGGCTGGCACCTAAATGCTGCCACAAAGCCGCAAGAGACCATAAGTGCAAGCAGCTGAGCCTGCCAGCCTGCCAATGCCAGGCACCTCAAGGCTGGCTCATCAGACAGCCCACCTGACACCCTGCGGCGCTGGCCTCCGGAAATGCCCTTCATGTTGAGGTTCTCATCCCCAATCAGAGTGTGCTGGCAGCCTTCAAGCTCCTGCAGCAGCCATGGCATAATAACAGGCGCAGCACTCACAAGGAACCGCAATGGAGTCAAGACAGAGCCCCAGTATTGGTTGTTTTTTGTTGGGCAGCACCAGAGGCAAGCCAAGGTGCAGTGGATACTCAGTACAGCATGGCAAAAGCAAGCAGCTCAGAAGCTTCTTGGCCAATGCAGATGAACGAAAAGCAGGAGGGGAGGGTGCTCAGAAAGACCTTGCAGGAGAGCAGCTGCAAAGGCAAAGGCAAAGGACCATATGCAGATCATCCCATGCGGGCAGGCAGCGCAGCACCCACCCACCAGTTCTTTCAGCACTGCATCCACACGCTCGATCTTCTGCTGGTAGCCCATGTCCCGCGGCAGCTTAAGCAACGCTGCAACGGTGATGGACTCTCGCACCGTGCTTGATGAGAGCAGCACGTCTGCAGGAAATCGAAGGAGTACATCGATAGGCGCACAGGATGGGCAGGAAGGAATACATCGGTAGGCGCACAGGGTGGGCAGGTAGGCAGGCAGGTGAGAAGGCAGGTAAGCTACTAAATGAAAAGTGTATGATAACAGCAACAAATAGAAAGCCATGTGACACAACAGAGATCCTTACATCTGCTGCCTTGCAATCCCTCCTTTATGCGCAACAATGCCTACGCCACCTCACCTCGCTGCAGCACGTAGCAGCTGATCTGTGAGAACTCGGAGCGGCGGCGCGGCGCCCCGTTGACCAACACCTCTCCGCTGACCGTGCCCCTGCCAAACATGTTACATGCCAGCACATCAAGCTGCAGGCAGAGAGGAAGGAGGGGTTGGGGCGCCGTAAACGAGGCATTGATGGCGGTACAGTGCCAGGGCCAGAAGCAATGTACGAAAAACGACTCGACAACCACAGAGGTAGATGCAGCAACCGTGGGCTGTTTCACAACTAGGTGCTCAAGATTACCAGGGTCGTCTTTCCAGCTCCACTGGAACCCATGACCACCATCAATCGGTGAGCTTCAACCTGGGGAGCGGCAAAGGTCCCAGGTGGCCAGCGGCCGGCAGCGGGGTTTTCAGCCTCACTTTGCGGGCGCACTTGATGCATGCGGTGGCCCGGGACTTTACATTACTCAGCGGCACTCGGAGGAGGCATCCCAGGTCAGAGAAAACACATGGGCTTACCTTCCCGCTAATCCCCTTCAGAATGTCGAGCTGGGAGCCGGTTCTGCGATCCTTCACGGTGTATTTGATATTTCGGAACTCAAGATTCACGGCCTCCTGCCCACTGGTGGGCAGGGAAACCTTCCTAGACAACGCCATTATTGCTATTTCGCGAGTGTCAAATTTTGAGGTGCCTCGGCAGGCATCGCGCATTTAGGCATTTGCCTCAAGTGGCTCTGTGTATACTGTTTGTATGCAATTAGTATACCCCACGTGTCAGAGTCCTTGCTGGCGCCAGCGTGCCAGACCCACCTGTTTCAAACTGAAGCTGCTTGGAACGGAAAACAGGTAGGAAAGAGCCATAATTCGTCCGCGACGCTCCATCGAAAGCGAAGCTGTCTGCGCTGGCAACCAGAGCATCACGTCAGCAGCAGGGCCTACCGCGCCCTCTAAGCAGTCTACCCATGCACCTAATGCACATTTATATTGACGCTTGGAACTGATCCACCCCTCGACTGAAAGATATTTCAGTAGCAGATGAGGATGACACACATGGCTAGAGTGATCACAAAGCAAGGCAGCAAGGTTGCGAGTTGGGCAGGGACAGCCACCATCATGCACCCTTCACTCTTGCATACTGCAGCGGGAAGTTCCTGTATGATTACGAAACGAACAACAACTGGCATAACTGCACAAAACGCAGCTGGCATCCCGACGGGCGACGGACCACGGAGTCAGAATACTGGAAGGAAATAGAGGAACGGCGCGTCAAACAAGCTGAGGAGCTTGGACCAATTTGAGAGCCTATGCTTAGAGCTCGCCGTCATCGTAAGGGTCATCGTCCTCTGTTGGCGCGGCCCCCCCATCACCTTCCTCATCCTCCTCTGTCCCCAGCTCTTCCATATCCTCCATGTCCTCAGTCCCGTCCTCACCCTCCTCATCTTCATCCTCACCCTCTTCAACCTCCAGCTCTGTAGCGCGGCGCAGCATGGCATGGCAAAACGGCAAAGGCAGCAACAGGGGAGTGAGCGGCACTTCAGAGAGTTGCCACCAACATGCAGCCAACGCCTCACTGCTGCTGTCCGTGCACTTTGCTGGCCAGCAAGAGGGATGCGCGGTGCAACATGCACTTCCTAAGCTGTTTGTCCAGTCCGCCATCACAGCACTCCACAGCACTGTTGCCACTGCCTTGGACTGAGTGCTGCTGGACTGGACCTAAGCCCCATCCGCTAATGACCAGCCAAGGATTCAAGCAGCTGCCGAGCCCACACTCGTTGCTGCTGACCTGCTCCCTCATTGTCGTCAAGCCCGTCGGCATACACCTCGTCGTCGTCGTCCTCAGCTGCCGCCTTGGAGCCCGCGTCAGAGGGGGTGGGGGCAGCTTCCTCCACCACAGCAGCCTCCTCAGGTTTCTCGGTGAAGGAAGAAAGCACGCTGATCTTGCGGCTCACCTCATCAAGCTTGGCAGCTGCACCACAGGGCACACAGTGGGCACAAGGGTGGCGGGAAATGTGAGTCGAAGAGTGAGTTGAGTGAGTTGTATGCATGAACATATAAACGTCAATCGACCCTCATCCTGGCAGCGGCACCACAGTTTTAAACCCCACCAAATCCCCGGCCCCCCGGCGCATATTGTCATGAGGGAGGACAATCAGCAGGAACAGTACAAGCTCTGGCTGCACCCCGTCCTGTGACTCTCACCTTGCATGCCACAGCATGCAGCATCCACCTGCCTGCCACAGGCCAACGCACCGTCCAACCACCCCACAACATCAGCCAACAACTTCCAAATCAGCCCTTACCAACCACCCACGCACCGCTCATGGGCTTCTCGCTCATCTTGGTCAACCGCTCCACCTCCGTGCCCACCCACTCCGTGCCCTTCTCAAGCGCCTTCTTCATGAACCGCACATACAGCGCGGCGTTCTCCTTGTCCTCGGCTGCAGCAGGGGAATGGATGGCAGGTTAAGTCATTTGCTGTCGGATGGGGCAGGATGGACAGCTGCAGTCATAGCGGTGTGCTGGCATGCTGCGGACGATGCAAAGCAGGCAAGACAAGAGCACAGGAACTACTTTCCAGCCCTTGCCTGAAAAGATGAGCAGCAAGCAGGCTTAAGCAGATATGAGAAGAAACAGTTGCAACCAACTGAAAAAGAGGAAGCCTGTGCTGGCCATGCATATTCACCACCAGCTGCAATCAACACCACCCTAACGGCCTTGCACGACGAGCTGCTCACCTGGCACGCTCTCTGCTTCCGTCTCCGCCTCCTGCACGATTGCTGCCCGCTCCTCGGCCACGGCAGCCATGAACTTTTGCGCGATGGGCACCAGTGCATCGACGCGGGCAAAGCCGGCATCAGCCTCAACCTTTTCCCTGATGAACTTGAGGAAGGCGTCAGCGCTGCGGCCGCCATGGTAGCTGCAGGAGAGGAACCGAAAATGCCACAAATTAGAGGCAAGGGAACCATGGGTGTTGGTGGAATGGCTCACAATGGCAAACAGGCTGGCAAACATGTAACCAGGGATGCCACTGGCTGGCTGGCCGACTGGCTGTTTGGCCGGCTGTGTACTGCAAGAGTCGTGGAGGGGCGGGCCAGCTAGCAGAAGCTGTGCGAAGACAGGGACCAGGCCTAGGCCGACTGCTAGTTGGATTTACTTCTCAATTTTCTGATTTCTGTATCATGCCTCCGCATGTACTGCAGCATACTCTGCAACACCCAGACAGCCAAGCAGGCACCAGGCAGCCAGATGGTAACCACACTCACTCCTCAGGGGCATCGGGCTTTCCGCGAGGGAACCACTTGATGGTGGGGAAGCCTTGCACGCCAAACTTCTCCCCCAACTCGCGGTGCGCATCAGCATCCACCTTGGCAATAAGAACTCGGTTCTTCAGCTTGGGGTCAGAGGAAATTTTCTCACCAAGCTTGGTGTACTCGGGCACCAGCCGCTTGCAATGTCCGCACCCTGGTGATAAGTATAGGTGGGCAAAAGGTGGGCGGGGAGTGGCAAGGAATGATATGCAAACAGGTGAAAGCAGGAGATTGAAGGGCACGCAGTCCTGCCAGGATCTGGGGCACCCGACAGCATATTGTGGACGCAGGTCTGCGATCACACTGCTGGCAAGGCATGCATCTGGTGGAAGCTCGGCTGCGTGGAAATGGGCGGGCCGCTGCGACAGTGCACTGCAGTGACACCCTGGTTCCCCATCGGGTGCATTGCCTAACACTCACATGGTGCATAGAACTGCAAGCATAGGGATACGAACGCCTCAGTCAGCTGTTTGGAAGCAAAAGGAGCGGACCGTGGCAAGCAAGCAGGGCAGGGCTCCGGGAGAGGCTCACCTCAACTAGGGCCGCCCGCTTTCCGTTGTGCTGGAATGCAAAGTTGGCCGGAGCTGCAGCAGAGAAGGCAAGCGGGAAGCATCTACACCACGCAAATACCGGCGGCAGTGTCACTCGGACATCGCCTGATCTGTGACCATCATAGGCACCATACACTCACTGAGGTCTGTGACGCCAGGCAAAGCAACCGTGGGGTCGTCGGCGGCGCAGGAAAAGGGCAGCAAAGCCGCGCCCAGCAAAAGCGCAAGACACCCTAGCCTGCTCATTGTACCGACCAAGCCGCTGAATGATGTGTGTACACCAATCATCATGGCCTCCGGAACCGCTCCATCCGCTGGGGCGGTACGATGCAAGGT
>JAAMXP010001429.1:0-34074 GCA_019693395.1 Ettlia oleoabundans | reverse complement strand
CCCCCGGCCTGCCTTCCTGCCTGCAGTGTGGGCGGACGATGTGCATTGGTACCCATTGTTCCTAGCAGGCAGGCTGTTCAATGGTACGTTTCACTTTCACAACACACACACCTTGGTGAAACACAGCTTGGAAGAGGTGGATAGCTTGCAGCTGCCCACAACACCCTTGTGACACATACAACCAGATAACACATGTAAGGTCAAGGCATGTTGGTTGTGCAAGCACCCCTTGCCCGTGCTCCATCCGCGTAACAATGCCATACTGAGTTTATATTTTTGTGGTGTTCAAATCGTTAAGATTGCTATTGTTATAGATTTGTACTTTCTGCATCTGCTGTGCTGCATCAGACTTCGGACACCTGTAAGGCTGTGTACACGTGGTGGTGCTGCATTGTGGCGTTTTCCAGCTGGAAGGGGTCTGACTTTTACCACGCTGATGGTTGGAGAATTTGGAAAACTTGTCTTCCAGCTATCTTATCCAGGTTGCAACTTTGCAACTTTGAAGACTGCGAGGCCAGAAACAACATGAGGATGTGGCAGATGCTGACATGTCAGCAAACTGCCCTCCCCATCCGCCTGGCCCGTTGGGCTGACGCATTGTGTTGGCGCACCTTGCCCTTGCCATCCGCTAGCGAGTGGAGGTGCAACGACCAACAAACGGCTGGGCTAGGCTGGGGTCCCGCCTGTGCTGGGGTTTGCCCGCCCAACTCGCGGTGGCCTTCGCTGCTGCAGAAAGGTGTTACTGCTTTTCGGCGCCTATACGCCGGCTGCTGACGTCCCCCTCTTCGGAAGCGCAGCTTCAACACTTGCCCCGACACCTCTGCAGCCGCCCAGCGGGCACCTTTGCGTGGCGGAACGCCTTGATTTGCACAAAGGCGCAGGACCAGCGCTGGGCCCCTTGCAGCGACAGACCAGGGGCGCCTGCGTTCAACCCGCCCCCGCGTTCTGGCGGCCCGGCGGCCGTGCCGTCAGTAATTTGTCACCCGGCTGCCACCCACGCATCGGATCTGTGGCATGGGAAGTGCCAGCCAGGGGACCTACACAGATGCTGCCAGGCGCCTGGCGGTGCGCTCCGTCTATGCATTCACATCGGGCGTAGCGGCAGGCACCCGGCTGGTTGCCAAAGGGGTCACCGCCCTTACAGCAGACAACAGTGATAGGGAGCAGGTGCACTCTCTCAGATTCGCACAGTTGGAATGGACTGCTGCCGCTTCCACCACAGACACCCATGGCAGCGGCAGCGGGGCTGCCTTGGGCAGCGGCAGCAGCGAGCGCCTGCCTGTGCTGCTCATCGGACTGTCGACAGGCTTCCAGGTAATTCAGAACCTGCATCAGCGGAGAGCAGAGCTGATTCAGGCTGACTTGCTTTGGATTTTTCCCAAGCAGTTATTGGATCTGTCATATGAGCTAGCTTGTCATGTGACCCTGTGGGCTGTGGGCTTGCTAAGTGCCATCCTTGACAGCAGTGGCGGCGTGGGCCTGCTGGGGTGCCAGCTGCACTTGACACAGCGCTCCTAGCTACCCGCGATCTGCAGCTTTCAACCAGGACAGTTATTTGCAGCTGCCCCAGCAAACTCTGTTAGCCAAAATGTGTTGGCTTTCAGGCAGACCCACAACTGTTTTTATTGCTGCGTGTGTGCAGGTGTGGCGGATGGATGGCACCAACCCAGCAGAGCTGGTCTCCCGCCGGGATGGCCCTGCCAAGTGAGCATCATCCACCTCATGATGGTCAGCCAGCAGTAACGAGGCATGAAAGCAAACCCACTATCAACAAACATGCATTTCACATCACCCAGTATATGTATTCCAATTTGTTTTCGGTCTTCGTCTCGGGTCCACACCTTCTGCCTAGCGTCAAGGGCTTCCGTGCGCGTCAGCTGGCACGCCTGAGACGCTGGGAGGGTTCCTTCTGACCCTTGCAGGCTGCTGGAGGTGCTGCCTGAGCCCCGGGCTGCCGAGGCAGCTGAGGGAGAAGATGTGCTGCGTGATGACCGCCCCCTGCTGGCGGTGGTGCCTGCACCCGAGGTCTCCCTCTTACAGCCCATACCGCAGCAGCACCCGCCACAGGGGCGTAATCTCGAGGCTGGCACGCTGGGCTCTGGCAGCCAGCATCACCAACTGCACCAGCAGCGGGAGCGGGAAACGGAGCGGCAGCAGCAGCACAGCGTGCTGATGTACAGCCTTCGTTCCCACGGCTATGTGCGCACGCTGAGCTTCAGTGGGGAGGTGCTGGGCGTGCAGGCCAGCAGTCGAGTGCTGGTGGTGGCCTTGCGGGGTCAGCTGCAGGCTTTTGATGCCCGCACCCTGCATCACACATTCAGCTGCCTCACCTACACGCCTCCCACACAGCTGGTGGCGCCGGCACAGGCCCAAGCGGGTCGCTCCGGCAGCAGCCGACAACGACAGCAGCAACCACGGCAATTCCTCACAGACGGCCTGACCAGCAGCAGTAGCAGCGTAAGCATAGGCAGTGAGGGCTCTAGTCAGCAGCAGCAGGGACGGTCGGCAGCTAGCCCGCCACATGGAGCCACAGCACCGCTGCAGACATCTGCAGCAGCTCTTGCGCCCTTTGCACTGGGGCCTCGCTGGCTAGCCTATGCGGCTGATACTCCCGTACCGCCAACCAGCAGCCAGGCAATCGCGCAGCGCCTGCCGCTGTCGCGTCGTGACAGTGCGGGCAGCAGCAGTGCGGGTGGCGGCAACCCGGGAGCCAGCGCGGCATTGAATGCAGAGGGTGGGCTGCAGCTGGGTGGCAGCTCAGGCGGCATAGGTGGGGGTGTTGGCGGAAGTGCTGGCAGCCACACCAACGGCTTGACAAAGGCAGCTGTGGCTGATGCCGCTTTGCAGGTGCGCATGCGCTGCTATCTGTGGTGCCTCACTGGCAGAAGCACGTTTGGCAAGCTCAGCAAAGCCCTGCCCTGCGTCACCCTGCCTGCCTGCCTGCCTACTTGCCACCTTCTCTACCTGCCCGTGCACCGTCTGCCTATCTGCCTGCCTTCTTCCCGCCTTCCTGCCTGCAGGTGGCTACCAAGGGCGGGCAGCAGCTGCAGGCGGGGCTGACTGCTGTGGGCAGCGCCAGCTTCCGCTATCTCAACCAGCAATACCGAGGCTGGCGGCAGGGGGCGCAGCAGCAGCAGGATATTGACGCACTAGAGGTGGGTGGGTTGATGGATGGGTGCGCGGGTTGGTGGTTGGGCCCTGGGAGGTGCCCTGTGCCCCTTCGTCTCATCCTCGTGCAGTTCTGCATCGGCAGGCCCTATGCAATGCAAAGAACCCATGCATTGCATTGGCGCAGGCTGATGCCGCCGTGGCTGGCACTGTGGTAGTGCGAGACGCAGCCAGCCGGATACCGGTCGCACACTTCAGAGCCCACACATCGCCCCTAGCAGCCCTGCACTTCAGCCCCGGGGGCACCCTGTTGGCAACAGCTTCCGTGGCAGGGCACAGCATAAACCTGTTCCGCATTGTGCCGCCAGCCCCCCACACACCAGCGGGAGCGGAACTAACGAGTATGGACAGCGGCACTGGTGGCAATACGGGTCACGCGGTGTGGTTGTACCGCCTGTATCGCGGCGTCACACCCGCCGCGATCTGTGGTATCGCCATCTCTCCTGACGCCGCTTGGGTGGCCGTCAGCAGCGGGCGAGGCACCACCCACCTTTTCCACACACCCGCCGCCGCCACCTGCGCCGCATCGCAGCCGTCCATATCGCATGGCCAACCTCAGGTGCAGGGACAGCAGGCGCAGCAGGGCTCCGCGGCAGCGGAAGGGACTGGTGTGGTGGGGCAGCCGCCCAAGACCCTCCCAGTGGCGCGTGCTTCCAAGCCAGGGCTGCTGACTGGGAGCATAGCGGGCGCTGCCACCTCCGCTGCCAAGAACCTCTACAGCGGCCGGAACGCAGGTGGGCAATGGGTGGTGTTTGGTTGCATGACTTGGTTGAAGCAGCCATATCAGGCAGGCAGGTGAAGGCAGGCAGGCAAATATCACTTCCACCTTCTGACCTTTATAAGGTTACTGAGTAGAGTTGAATGCGCTACGCTATACCGTCTCAACACACGTTGGTGCTCACTATGCATGAGTTGCGTATTAGGAAGATCAGCACCACTGCCCTATCAACTCACGCTCTGCCCCAACCAACTGTGCAGGTGCAGCCCCCATTGCTGCAGCCTTCATGGCGGTGGGCCCAAGCAGCCCGCGGTCCGCTGCACCCAGCCTTGACGGCAGCGGCAGCGGCGGCGCCTGTGGTAGCAGCCTGTATGTGTTGACGTCAGTTGGCTTGCTGACGAGGCACCTGCTGCGCCCGCCAGCTCCAGCTCAGCAGGCCTTGGCGGGCAGCAGTGCAGGGGCAGGGGCAGTTGGGTCAGGCACCGCCTTGGCTCATGGCGGCGGTGCAGGAAGGGCAGCAGCCAACGGCGGAGGCGGTACCGTGGTTCCGCTTGGCCAGGAAGGAGAGAGGTCGGCAGGGGCACCTTCTGGTGCACCAGCGGTGCTTGAGGAGGCGGACAGGTGGGACGTGGCGCGGCACGGCAGCTGGCCAGAGAGAGAGGAGCTGCTGCCTGGAGTGCTGGCAGCTGACCGGGCTGCTGGGCACACCCCTGACGCGCTGATTACTGGCGGTGTCAGCAACAGCGGCGTTGGTGATGCTTCGGCAGGCGCCACAGCGCACCAGCAGCAGCTGTGGGTCGCCCAGGCGGAATCGGGGCCCCTGGCAGTCCCAGGCGCTGCCGCCATGCCGCTGTGGCAGGATCCACAGTTTCAATTCTACGAGATGCAGCCTCAGGCACAGGCAGATGCACAGCAGGGGGGCCAGCACTCGTCAGCATCATCAGGAGCCGCGGAGTTTGAAGCAGTACATGCAGCAGCAGCGTATAGAACTGAAAGCTTGGGCCTGGCTGGGCCCACTGGGGACGCACTGGCGGCGCGGATGGCGGCCGCAACCCTACAGGGCGCCAGCGGTGCAGCTCCTGCTGCCGGCTGGCTGTGAAGCATCCCGGTGCGGTCCACTGAGATGCCGCAGCATGAACAGGCAATGCTGGTTGCACCCTGTCATGCAACACTCCCATGCCAGCCCCTGGGCCTTCAACTTGTGCTCCATGTGCAATTCGCACTGGACAATGCGCCGCCTGCTCGCCGCTGATCTGCCTGATGCGCTGCGACAGTTCCTGCCTCTCTGTCTTGAGTGCTTGACATGTGCTACCCAGCTACCTGACAAACGCACCAGCTGCCCCCCCGCGAATCCCCACCGCACCCCACCCCGCATCACACATGTGCTACACATCTTCTGACCCTTGGTGACCTCCGTGTGTGGCATCTGACCTCCCTGCGACTCTTCAATGCCACCCCACCCCACCTCCCTTCTTCTTTGCTTGCATTCTTGTGCCTGCCCGCCAGTGCATGTATCTTTTGTCTTTGGCAATAGCTCCACCACAGATGTATATCCAGCACAGGCCGCATGCCCCCTTGTATCATACCTAAGCAGGCGCAGCATACCGCCCTCACCCACACCCCCTTTTGTACCTGTTCTTGTACCCCTTCCACGCCTCGTGTATGTCGCTTGGGCCTTCCTGTATTCACTGCATGTGCTGCGCCAGTCCTTGAAGCAAAGCGCTGCATACTAAGCCACGGCATGCTTGCGATAGGGAGATCCAGCTGCAAGCGAACCTTTGTGCCTGACAGATGGGTGGCCTTGAGAAATCCCAAGGCTGCCCTTAACACCCTGGCATGTATCAAATGAATCATTACATAGCCTGGGGATTACAACTCTCAACTCTCAGAAGAAACTCTCTCATCAGGCGCATGTCCCTAAACTGGCATACCACATACAGCACACCACCGCCGACCACCCACAAATCAGTGTCCATCACCAGCCTACCCCTTCTTGCCCCAGCTGCCAAACTAGAGTCGAAGCTTCCCCTCCAAGGGGGCTTGCCACTCATGCGTCACTCCCAGCACTCATGCTTATACGGCCGCGCGCGCTGCATGGCTGCCCCCCAGATGAGGTAGATGCAGGCGGCCTGCACCGCCACCAGGGCCAGACCCGCTCGCACCAGCAGCTCCTCGCCATGCAGCTCCTGCAGGGGTGCAGGAATACGTACATCTGGTGAGTGGGGTTGTTTGCACCGCTGTTAGGAGTAGTATATCATGAACAGGCTTGTGACAAGGTGGAAAACTTATACAGTGCCATTTGGGGCATACACAATCTGTGTAGACTGCTTCCAAGCACATACGCCGCTTGGGGTGCCAGTTCTTGCTACTCGTTAGGGCCCAGCATCGTCAACACACACACATACATGCGCATGCACATGCAGACACACCCCGGTCCCCCGGCAATCATTGCTGATGCAAACGCATGGGTTCACAATTAGGCAGCCCACCTGCACGCAATGGCGCGGCATCTCCTCCAGAAACGCCGTGCTGTCCGCGTGGCCGCTCTGCAGCACAGGCTCAGGGCAGCGCATGTATGTGTCAGGCAGGGGCAAGCCAGGTGGAAGCAGGCCGACCACTGCTGCACATAAAGCAGATCTGCTAGCCGCCAAACTTCTGCAAGCCATCCTGGCAACCCTGCGGCCCCAAAGCCCGCAAGCAAGCATGTCGGCAGAACAGGGTGCGGCCTTAGAACGGGCCTGAGCGGCGGGAGTGCCACAGCCTAGCCAGTGCTGCACCCACCTGTGCCGCCTGTGCTGCCTCCGCCATCATGGCATCCCACTGCCGCCGCCACGCCGCCTTTGCCTGCACCAATGATGCCGCAATGCACCCAAGCACATTGACACCATAACCGCCAACCCCACCACAGCGAACTTTTGTGAGCCATGTGCAGGTACAGATGAAGCGAGGCCCCTGATGCCAGAGATGGTGCTGAGGGCAGCCACCCACCTGAGCGATGTTTCTCAGCTCCAGCTCTTCGTACCCCCTCTTGCCCTGCACCTGGGCCACCGCCGCCGCCTGCTGCCTCACCAGCGCCTCCTTGAGAACCCCTGCCTCCTCCATCGCCTCTTGCAGCGGACTGAAAATAGGGGAAGGAGCAGTGGGGGAGGGCAGAACAAAGGTGCAGTGCCAAATAATTTGATGACAGTTTGGCTGAACTACTGTATGGCTAGCCCTGCATGTGAAGGCCTCCCACAAGCACGCAGGCAGCAAGTCATGGCTTGGCCAAGCCATGAGAAACAGAAGCATGCAAATAGCACGCGCAAGCAGCGCTGAAATGCCGTCCTGCAATCATTGCAAGAAAGTTGAAAGGCAACTACGGCAACCAGAGAAGGCAATATTCCGCCCCGAGAGGGTTAACACACACTCTGCTGCGCCCAAGCTCACCGAGCGGAGGGCGCCTGCTGCCTCTGCTGCTGCGGCCTCTGAAGGTTGCGTACGACAGGCTCCTGCTCTTCTGCGTCGTCACCATGCAGCAGTTTTTGGAACTCTGCGTGTGTGAGTGGCGTGCCCTCCCGCCCCAGCACGTGCTCCACCTCCCTGCAGCAGCAGCGGCAGCAGCAGAGTAGCAGAGCGGTGGTGAGACGGCAGGGCAGGACTGTTGCCGGTACTGTTGCCGGTACTGTTGCGGTGCCGTTGCCGGTGCTGGTGCCACTACTGGTGCTGCTGGTAGTTGTGCCAGTACTCAAATTTGTTCTAGCCGTGTTGCCCAAATACTTGCCTGCTCCTTGTGCAGTCCCACAGGGTGCCCACCTGATGTACGCAGTGGTGGCGGCCATGCCCCGGTCCATGTCAGCCAGCAGGCGCTCATACTCCTGGGGGCTCAGGGGTGCCCGCCCATCCAGGTGCTCAGACAGCCGCCGCACACCCTTCATGCATCACGGGAGAAGGGGGGATAGCTGGGTGCTGACAGCACGCCGCCTGCTGTGTCAGTGTAAGCTGCTACGTGAAAACAACCTAGATAAATCTGTATTGCCTTGCAGCCCAGCCCGGGATCCATGCCAAGCTGACTCATCAACAGACACAGGCACACGCACACAGCATCCATCAGCACATCACATGCACATATGCCAGGGGGCAGTCACCTCTGAGACGCTCTTGAACAGTGCGGTGAAGCGAGCATCCAGCTCCTGGCGGTCACCCTCACTCAGCTGACCTGCACACACACAGCAGAGCAGTGGGGCAGCAACGAAGGGCATGTGACTTTCTAGTGCTGCAGTTAGGGGCACATCGCGGTGCCAGCGACATGCCCCACCGCCACAGTGTCCTGTCCTTGACGCCAGGCACCTCGTGTGCCCAGACAGCCTTGAAACCATCCAGGCAGTGAAAGTTAGCGTCCACCCACCTCCCACCACCTCCTTGAGTTCCTTCAGCTTGCCTCCCTCGGCGCTGTGCTCCCACAGCTGCTGCAGCACCTGCAGTGACACACTCCACCAACAAGCAGGGTGTCGAGGGTCGGTTGTGGCTGGAAGCACTATGGCGCACACAACACCAGCTTTGCCAAACTGCTACAATGAATATACTCCACGAAGAAAGCAGTGCGTGACACAGGCAGAGACTCAAATGCCACTAGCAGCAAAGCTGGAAAGCAGCAAGGTACGTGCAGCGCCGCAAGCTCGCGTGAGAGTGCCAGGTTTGAGAGGCGGGAACAGCAACCGGCAGTGGCAGCAGCGGCACCTGCCTTGCTTGCATGGTCCTTCAGCTGCTGCAGCTTGCGCTCCACAAACTGGGCGTCTGCAGGCACAGCGGCAGTTTGGGGAATAGTTTGACTGCTAATCCTGACCACGTAACGGTAGCACTTTGCACACATGCAATGACTGAGGTGGCATCCGCCACCTGCCAGGCAGACGCACAAAGTACACAACCAGGCACCTGGATATAGAAAGGCGCAAGCACAGCACAGCACAGAGAGGCACAGCACAGCACAGCACAGCGCAGCACAGCACAGCACAGCACAGCACAGCACAGCACAGCACAGCACAGCACAGCACAGCAGATTATACAAGGATTGGATCACCTGTGACTCGCCACAGCTCCCGTGTATGCGCCCTCTGCAGCTCCTCCCTCCTCGCCCGCGTGTCCGCCGCATCCTTGAACACATCCCGGCGATTCACTGTGCTGCCCTCTCCCTTGGACTGAGCATCTGCCGCTGCCGGTGATGCAGGTAGCAGCAGGTTTGAGTTGGTGTGAAGCAGGCCCAGGGTGCTGTCCATTGCTTCCTGCGCCGCGGGAAGACAGGTGCAAGCAGTGGATAATATTAAGCGCAAGCTGCAAACGGCAGGGGATTTTGCATGCTGGTGTAGCAGCGATGCAGGCAGTGTACTGTATGTGCATTTCCTCAGCATCTGCTGGGACACCACTCACACACATATGCAGCAGTCATGGCCCCGAGCCCGTGGCTTGTCAACGACAGGGCCCGCCGCTGCTATAAGCACAGCCCTGGCTGGGTATGGGACTTACTCCTGCGATGACCCGGCCTAGCCCTGCCCCTATGCAACCCTACAGATCCGCCCCTGTGAAGTAAAGGAGCNNNNACCCCGCACCCCCTTTTCGCCCCGCACGCGCGTCCCTCCCACACCTGCACACCTACACCCACACACTAGTCGTCTCACCAGCCTGATCTTGACCGCGGACAGCAGGTTGGTGCGTGATCCTGTGGTGCGCTGCAGCGCCTCCTCCACCTGCCTGTCCAGCAGGCTCAGCTCAGCCAGGGCGCAGTCAACATGCGCCATGCTGGATACCTGGGGGTGGTGCAGGTCAGGGCAGCATGTTTGTGAGTGTAGGGAAATGTTGGGGTGCACCCTGGTGAAGGGGTGTTTGATTGTGTTTTAAATGGGGTGGTGGTTGTGGAGGGGGCCCGGGGCTGCTCGCGCAAGACATGCTCAGTCCTCATGGTGTGATTGCAAAATGGTGTGAGCAATCACGCTCCATGTTGGAGTCACTGTGTTTTAGCACAACAGGGACGTAGGCAGCCAGCACAGCCCGGCACGGCAGGACGGCTCATCCACTGCCATCCCCCGCTCGCGCCCCCGGCCCACCCGCATACCTGTGAAATGTAGCCGAAGACCAGGGCACAGCAGAGCAAGCCCCCCACCAGGTGGCCGCTCAGCTGGTTGATGTCACGGAACACGCAGCCGCTCACACCCAGGCAGGCAGTCACTGCAAGTGCGACCAGAATGGAAGGGCTACCAATAGGTACCAAATGGCCGCAACCATTTGTTTTATGCTGGGCAGACAGATAGAGAGGAACCTTTTTAAGGAGCTGCACTACAGAGCTCAGGGTGGTGCATTTGATGTCAAGTTGCCGGCCATTTCGGCCCTGCTGTGGGTGCAGCTGGGGGTTGCTGCTTGCCTGTGATGCATATGCCGAGCAGCAGCCCTAGAGCGGCGGTGGGGCCCTCCAAGTAGACAATCGCCACCTGGCAAGAACAGCAAGGCAGAGAAGTAAGGGGACGGAGTGAGGTGGCTGAGACGATCCACATACCAGCGGATTGAACAGCCTGTGCTGCCGCCGCTGTGATCAATTCAAAGGCAAGCAGACCCAACAGCCAGCCGCGGGGCGCCCATGTAACCCATGCATCACCCATGCACGCTGCTTAGGAGAACCCACCAGAGACAGGATCTGGCCGAGCACTGCCTGCAGGTTGTGATGGCAGGCGCAACATGCAAGCAAGCAATATCAGAGGCAGCAGCGGACATACTGAGCAGGCTGCGCCATGCACCCGCTGCGCTGCCACAACAGTAGCGGCAGGGAGCCTGGCAATAACTGCATTGTGGTTTACATGCATGGAGGGCTGTTCAACGCAACCTAGGCAGCCGCCCAAGGACTGCTGGCTTCGCACTTGGACCTGCCCATACTTGGGCCGAGACCCCCGTCCTCAAGCCCCGGCTTCACTCACTTCTGCTGCACACAGTGCCTTGCCCCAACTAAGGTGCCGGCTCTGCCCCTTGCTGGCGGTTCTTGCGTGTAGCGGGCCACCCAATCCCACTCCATCCCTGCCCGCGCTCAGACCCACAAACTCCACCATGATGACATGAGCAAGCGATCGACAAGAGCACATATGCAATCGTTTTACGGGTTGTTCATTGCAGTACAGTCTGGGCCCCCGGGTGTACCCGCCCAGCTTGGCACAGGCGCAATGTTGTTTGCCTGCACTGAGGCTGCAGCTCAACGTTTGGGCATGCTGACGCGATAATACTGGCAACGAATGCTCTTACAGTTGCCCCCGTAGGTGCTGCAGGGGTTGGTGGGACGGGTGGCGGGCGTGTTGTTGCAATGTTCCTTGCGTTCCCTGCCCCTGTGATGCCTGCATTCCTGCTGCTACGCATGCATCCAGGTATTGGACGCCATCTGGAAAACAATTGGGGCACCACATGCTTTGATTTTGCAATATGGCTTGAATTTTGGCCGCCTCTCGCCATGGTGCCGCTTGGCGGGGCCCAGGTCTGGGGGTACTGGGATGCTCCTGCTCATGCCTCCCAAAGGTTAGGTCCGGTATGCCCGCTCCCAGTGGCACTGCATACCGATCAAGCGCAGCACCCATGACCACCTTTACCTAAAGCCACCGAGCTTGAATTGCTGCGTTCATAGGAGTCGCATGGGCGCCATGCTGAGACATTGCCTGATGTTACCCTTATCACAAAACAGCAGGCACGCAGCAATCCTGGACATTGGCCTGGTGGGCGGGTGTTTGTTCAGGCTGAGACACATTGAAGGGGTGGCATACTCAAGTGTGCTCAACGGGGCTTGTGGCCAGGGTGGAATGAGTGTATTGCAGCAACCTGACGCCATGCCCGGCTGGGCTTCAGACAGCAACAAAAAGTACAGGCATCACCGGGCAAGGTTGAGAAGCAACGAGTGGCGAGGCTGTCAGCAGTAAATCAGGGGTTGGCAAGGAGGAAGGTACACTGGTGCACCATATACACAGGGACAAATGAGAAGGGAGCAGGGATGTGAAGCAAGATGATTGAACATCCAGGTCGTGGCAGGTTCAGGGGTGTACCACCCACGGGGCAAGCGGGCCTCTGCCAGGAGACATCTGCCAAGGACGCAAACACGCGCGCCATGCGCTTAGAAGCGATATGTGATGCTGCCGTCGGCATTGACCTCCCACTGCACTCCCTGCTCTGCCTGCACGCCGCCGCCCTTCACCGCAGCGGGTGATTCCCCATCGCCGCCTCCTTTGCCGCTGCTGCCATCCACGCCTTCGCCCTGCTCACCTTCCCCACCCCCGCTGCTTTCCTCTGCTTTCTCTTCTACACCAGTCCCCTCAGCTCCGCCATCCGCAGCCGGCGGCACCCCCGAATCTCCTCCAGCTGTCACCTCTGCATTCCCTGCCGCTGCATGTGCATTTGCACCAGGCCCAGTGCCCGCAGCCCCCATCTGCCAGCTGCGTGAGGCGCGCTGCCGCCACTCCTCCAGCTGCTGCCGTCGCTGTTCATTTTCCACACTCTCCTTCACCTCTCCAAAGCCCGCAGCCGCCTGGTGCTGCTGCTGCGGTTCTGTGGGCGGGATTAGCGGGGGCAGGATCTCCACTGCAGGTTTCTTTATCACCTTAGGCTGGTTAACCACCGCCCCAATCATCTCCTGCTCCGCCCTGAAGTATTCGTCCTCAGATATTATCCCTAGGAAAGAATCCAGCCCAAGCCCTGCGCCCCGCTGCTGCTGCTGCTCCCCCGCAGTTGCTCCGGCTCCTGCGGCTGCAGGTGAGGCTGCAGCATCGGGCCCTGCCGCCGCCGCTGCCGCTGCCAAGCCCTCTGCAGCAGCCCGTGCGGTCGCCTCGTCTCGCACTGCAGCGGCGGTGGCGGCAGAGGGCGGAGTGCTGCCAGGGCTGCTGTTGCTGCTGGGGCTGGTGCTGGTTTCAGGAGGGCCCTGCAGAGCACGCCACGTGAGATGCATGGGTGTAAGCCGGGATTGTTGTAGCTGCAGGTTTGCGTTGAGCAGTTTTGGCAGACTCGTGTAAACATATGTTGTGCGACACTTGGGCTCCGCCAATCCTATGCCAAGGCATGGTGGCATGGTGGCAAGCAATCTCAGGCTCTGGTTTTCCCACCACACCGAAGCCCATCCCCACCACCCACCTGCTGCTGCTGCGGAGCGCCAGACGGTGGCACAGGCACCACCTGCCGCCCCCACTCATCGGTCACCCCCGCACTAGTGCTGCCGCCACCCGCCATGCCGGTACCGTTGTTCTTGCTGGGCGGCGGCCCGCCAATGCCCTCAGCGCCAGCGGTGCCCAGACCTGCATTGCCTCCCGGTGACGTTGCTGGGCTTGCAGCAGAGGGCCGCAGTGGCGGCACTGGAGTGGTGGGCTTGTCCCTAGGTGGTGCAGGTGCGGTGCCCCCCTTGTTCTGCTGCTGCTGTGGTTGCTGCTGTTGTGGCTGCTGCTGCTGCTGCTCCACCACTTTCAGCAGGAGATGGAACTGCTTGGCAGACACACCCTGCATCGCTGCCACCAGTTCCTCTGCAGCACCACAAGCACGCGGCAGACAGGTAAGAAACAAGAGCTGCAGGAGCAGCAGCAGACCGTTTATCTACTACTAGCAGGAGGAGAGAGTGTGGTGATAGTGCAGCGAGCAGAGAAGCAGTGGGTCACTATTACAGCTCCAAGGCAGGGCAGGGCAGGCTGCTGTTCACCGACCCACTCCTGAATCCCCCTCGATCTCGATCGGATATCAGCCATTACATCCCGCTGGCCGCTCCAGGCCCCACCCACCTGTGTCCCGCATCTCCTTCTCAAACTTCTCCAGGCGCTGAGCCACGGCCACCAGCGCCTCAGACTGCTGCCCTGCCGCTGCTTGGAGCTGCAGGCGGCACAGCAATGGACGAAAGAATGAACACCCATTGACAAATACCACGACACGGTAGCTTGGGGTTGGGTAGACTAAGTGAGGTCTACCTCACACCAGCTTACAGTCAGGTACAGGATGTAATAAAGGTTGTGGTGAATATAAGTGCACCCTGCATGCTGCCGACGGCCAGCACACAGGCCAAGCAGCGGCTGCAGCAAGCCACGCACCTGCTGGATGGGCAACTTCAGGTCGCGGTTCGTCAGCCGGCTGCGTACTGCCAGCTTATCCAGCTGGCGTACCGCTGCCTCCAGCTGTGCTGCCTGCTGTCCCACAACCTGCTCCAGTCGCACCAGGCGTGCGGCGGCCTGGGTGCTGAGGCTCCGGGATTGTCCGGAGCTGCATGGGAGGAGGGAAAAGGGGGTTGCAAGGCAAGCAAGGGTAACAACAGAGCGGGCATGCCAGATTGTCATCCCAGGTACAGGAGTTTCAGGTTCCAGCGACAAGCGGTAAGAACTACATTGCATTAGATAAATTTGGTGAGGGGTTGCAGTTCCTGGGACTTCACACAGAAGCACAGCACAGTGCCGTATTTGGCTGTGCATCACGCAGGCGCGGTGGGGTGCAGAACAAAAGAATCCAGGCAGCAGGTGAGGGTGCAGTTACGACAGGCGAGGGCTGCCTGTGTGTGGTGCTGGCATGGCATGCAGGTTCAATGTGCGGCAGCGCCTAGTCACGCGCCTTGCAGCCTGCAAGCACCCAGTTGTGCAGCTCCAAGGTGCCTCTCAGCAAATAAAGCAAGGTGTGCCGATTCGCAAGGCTGACAAACAACACGCACCTTTCCAGCCTGCCTGGCCCCACAAGCCAGGCGCGCAGGCGACCCAGCGCCACCGCCGCCAGCAGCGGCAGCGTCAACCAAAACCCGCTGATCGGCTGCGGCGGTTGCGGCTGAGGCAGGGGTGGGTCCGCCACAGCTCTCGCTGCCTGTCGGCTGCCCTGTACCTGCTGCTGTGCCTCCAGCAATGCAGCATGCTGGCGCTGGGAGGCAACAGCGGTGCTGACGTGAGCACCAATCGCCAGTACAAGGGCTGCCGTCTCCAACACCTGCAGCACCTGTGGTGCAACGGGATCCCCTGGCGGCGGGTTGGGGGCCCTCTGTGCTCGCACAGACGACCTGGCCACTCGCAGCGTACGGGGCTGGGGCCGGGACGCTATGAAGACCCTATTTGGGGCTCTGGCACTGATCATTGTGTTCATTGCCGCCATCAGAAGGTGCTAAAAACCCTCTCAAGGGATGATCCATCCCCATCCAAGTGTCATTTCACGCTAGGCTCGGCAAGAAATAAAAAAGAAAGCCGTGTATAGCACAGCAGGGTTCCACCGCAGGTTCGGATGCAAACAACCCACGGGTGCGCCTCGTCTCACTGCAGATGCACGTGCTAGGCAACTGGCAGGGCATACCGACAGGCCGCAGTGACGCGTGCATCATTTTGCTCACATGTTTGGCTGACCTTGCGGCAGCAGCTACCGGACGCTAGTTACACAGCAGAGCAGGCCTCTAGAGAGCTTTACGGCGGGACACAGCGCGCTGTAGCTGCTCGCGGACATCGGAGGAGCCCGGCGTGCACGCCCGCAAGCCGCCTGAGACCTGAGCAAAACCGCAAAAGTGAGTTTCAAGCCGACGGCTTGCGCGCGGGAACAGCGGGGGGCGTCAAAGCCAGCTTCAAATCAATGTCGGGGCTTGCGCAACACAACACCGTCCAACAATCCCCGGCCTTGCAGGGCTTACACAGCACCATGGATGGAGGGGGTGTGAGAATAGAGCGCATTGCGAACAGCAAGCTGCGCGAGGTGAACTGGGTGCTTGTGAGCGGGCGGCCAGGCCGGCGGGCCGGCAGTGGACGTCCTGGCCTGGCCCTTGCAACCCTCAGCCTGTTTCACTGGCTGCAGCTACAGCATCCCAGCATCTCACTCTACCCCTGCTGCTCATTGCACCATTTGGGCCAATTGCCCAGCACCCAACAGTGTGGGGCTACAGATCCGCCACCAAGGCTTCTGCGTGAACTCGTCCTGCTGCGTCGCTTCACTATCTGTCTTTGTCACCATTGCACAGGCCGTTTTCCGCCGCCGCAAGAATGGGCTGCTGCGCCGAGCAATGGAGCTCAGTGTGATGACTAACTGCGACGTGGCAGTGCTTGTGTTCCACGGCACAACAGGTGAGGTGGACCATGGCGCAAAGAGGCGTGTTGGCGGCGGGGCGATTACGGCAGTGGGTGCTGGCCTGGCTGGGGAGGGTTCTGGGGCAGCGATTGCTAAAGCAACACTCGCATGGGGGTGTCGATGTGATGCGGGGGCGGTGTCGGTGTGGGTTGGCTCCTCCTTGTCTGTGCCCTGCCAGAAAAATCCCCTGCCTTATTGCCTCCCGCGCCCCTGCCTCCAACAACTGCAGGCCAGCTCACCCAGTACTCTAGCGCCCCAATTGGCGGCTTGCTCCAGCGCTTTGCACGCGCCTGCAGCAGGCCACATGAGACCTACACAAACGAGGACGTGAGTGGGCGGCGTGTGGCAGGATTGGGAGGGGCAGTGCAGAGGAGGGCACAGTGAGGGCATAATGTTCAACTGCCGGCTTCCATGCATCTGCTGGATGCCAAGCTGGCAGTAAGCCGGCGGCACATATCATAGAACCCCTAGCCATTCCTGTGCTTGGCATGGCTCTGCACTGGCTGGCAGGGCTCTGACGCACCCAGCCGTTTGCTGGCCTGTCTGTTGCCTGCCTGCCTACCTGGATAGGCCGGCAGAACCTTTCGCTCGCTCGACCGCCCTTCTCAAGCCCCGGCCACTCCAACCTTTCTCGCTGCCTGGCCTGGCACCTTTCCTGCACTGCTCTGCAGCTGTACACCCACCATGTGTTGGCTCAGCTTGCGGAGGATGGCGAGGAGGCGCAAGGTACAGGGGTCAAGCGCAGCCGCAACCTCCCATCCTTCTGGGCAGCCAAAGCGGAGCTAGAACGGCGAGAGCGGCAGCGGCAGGCCCAACAACAGGCGGTCGCCGTAGGTAGGCCCACAGAACAAGGCAGCGAGGAGGAATGGGGGCAGGAGGGTGCTGCAGAGGGCCCGTTGCGTGGGACCAAGCGGAAACGAACGGCAGCAGAGGGTTCACGAGGCGAGGGACGGCAGCAGGATGGGCAAGGAGAGGAAGGCGAGGAGCCGAAGGCGTCGGACTACAGGTAAAGCTATCGACCTTGATGCCTCTTTGCGCTGTGTTATACTGTGATTGCTGGCCCTGTGCTGTGCTGTGCTGTGCTGTGCTGTGCTGTGCTGTGCTGTGCTGTGCTGTGCTGTGCTGTGCTCCAATGTGTGCCGCTTGCTGCATATCTTCGTACACTGCGTTGCCATGTCACCTTCCTGCTGTCCGCATGCTTGTATGCACTGCGCTGGCCTGCTCCTTACTGACCTGAGTTGGTCACGCATGCCAGCGATACTTGTTCGCTGCCCCTAAACTGGGCAACTGCGCCTCACCTTCGAGGTTTCAACCCTGGCCTCCCTGCTTTCTTCCCCACGGTATTCAGCGAGTTGGACCGGCAGGCAGCGGCGCTGGCTGACCTGGCTGAGGAGGCGGGGTGCCAGCTGTCGCCACGCTCCCGCCACGCCTACCAGCGCATCAGCCGAGAGTTTGACCGACTCATGTCACGGGTGAGCAGGGCTGCAATCATAACAACAGGGATGTTCATGCTGGGGTGTCGTTGGCGTTCAACACAAGAGTTGGCTTGGTCTGATGTGCTGTGGGGCTGGTCGTTTCCTTCCATCACCAATCGTGGCCCAAGTACAAAGAAGTTCTAGACCCATCCTCACGCATTTACTTGTGTTCGCCTTCTCTGCAGGCACGGGAGGAGATGGAAACGGCTGAGGCCTTGGCTGCTGTGGCCGAGGAGCCAGCAGGTAAGCAATGAGAAATGTCAGTCAGCAAGGAAGATATCACTAGTCAGCAGCATGCGCCACGCGTGCACTCTGCACTCTTGGCTTCCTTTGGGCACACAGATTGTGCTGGGTGCCAGCCTGCCATTTTCCAGTGGGGTTGTAGCTGCCTGATGCCTTGGCTTTTGCCAACATGCGCCGTTGCCTCTTACAGCGGAGGGTCGCTCCTGTGCTGTGCTGTGCTGTGCTGTGCTGTGCCATGCTATGTCATGCTGTGCCTGTGCAGGCCCTGCTGAGGAGGCGGAGGCGAGGGCTGAGGAGAAAGCGGGCCAAGCAACCGAGCAGAAAGCACCTGTTAGGGAGGAGCTTGCTGACAAAGCAGGAGCAGACGGGCCGGCAGGGTCAGCAGGGCAGGAATTAGGAGCAGCAGCAGCGGATGCGTCAGCGCCTGCAAGCGTGGCAGGCGAACAGGCCATGGCAGCAGCAGCAGCAGCAGGCGGCAAGGTTGAAGATAAAGAGAGCGGGGCTGAGACAGGGTTGGCGCCTCCGCCTGCGATGGCACCCGCAGCCGGCACGCCACATGATACTCCGGCGTCGCCTCCGTCAGCGGCTACCTCCCCCAGCTCATTGGAACCCGCCCACCCTGCTCCTTCCCTTGCACATTCCCAGCAGCAGCTGGAGCAGCAGGCGGAGCAGCAGCAGCAGCAGCAAAAAACGCCCAGCCCGCCGGCTATGCAAGGCACGCCTGCCGCAGCGGCTGCCACCCTTGCACCATCTGCCACGGCGATCGCTGGTGTTGCGCTGCCCCGGCCAACCCTACCGGGTGGTGCGGCCGCCCAACAGCAGCAGCAGCAGCAAAACACGCCTGCCGCATTGCTGGGGGCAGCGGCTTTGCCTCCCGCTGCAGGTTTGGCCACCGCCAATCCCCAGCCGATGTGCATGCCTGGTGCTTACATGCCGCAGGCAGCGGGGAGTGCGCCCCAGCAGGCAGCGGCAGCGCGCCTGCAGCTGCAGGCTTTCCCCAGGGGCGGTAGCTTTGTGTTTCGCCCGGTAGCAGTGCCAATGATGACGCCCAGCAGCGCTGCAGCAGGCGGCGGCAGTAGCGGCCCCATGGCTCACCACCCTGGCACAGGCATGATGTTCCAGCTGCAGCCCATACACATGCAGCCAGCTCAGCTGCAGCAGTACCAGCGGCTTGTACTGCAGCAACAACAACAGCTGGCAGCCATGCAGGCTGCCGCAACAAAGCAGGCACAGCTGGCGCGATTGCAGCAGGCGCGGCAAGCCCAGCAGGCGCAGCAGCAGCAGCAACAGGTGCCCACCGCAGGGCTGGTGGCATCCAACAACCGAGCGCACCCGCAGCCATCCATGTCAGGGCAGCCTGGGCAGGAGCAAGCGCAGCATCAGGCCCTGAAGCAGTCAGCTGACGCGCTCGTGCTGCCAATAGTGTCGCAGCCGCACCATTCGCATCCTCCTCCAGAACTGGATCATGACCCAATTGCTGACATGCTGGCATAGCAAGCACAGCAGGACACACCACAGCATGGCGTGCTGTGCGAGTTGCCGGCCTGGTGCTGATCTGGCTGTTCTGCCAGACCAACAGTGCAAGAAGAGGAAGGCCCGTGCATTTTCCGTCGAGGGATCTGCGCGCTTGCAGTCCACCGCTCACCCGCGCACTGTCTTGCTCTGATGCAATTGTTCCAAGGCCCCATATTCACCGTTGCAAGACCAGTGTTTGATGGGAAGGCATGTCTGCTGTGCGCCCGTATGCCTGCCTCGCCGTTTAGCCTGACCCCATACCATGCCGCCCATCTTGCTTTTAGAGCATGGCAGCTTATAGCCTTGTCGCCCCCCTTGCTCACTGCCTGCCATAGTTGTTGTGTTTTCATGTTCTGGCAGCAGTAGTCTGTTGCCTACCTCGTGCTCATATGCCGACATTGCTGCCTGTTCTTCTTCCCGGGCAACTGCTGCCTCTGCCTGCGGCTGAATGTGACTTGTGTAATGTGATGGAGCTGGTGGGCACAGTAGTTTGATTTACAGACGGTCGACAGTGCAGCAAAGGATGACATAGAATAAACAGTGACAGGGGGTGACAGGTGGAAAGATGAAAGCGGGTGCCTGTCAAAGAAAGGAAATGGAAGCACAAGCTGCTACATAAGTGCGGGTGCATACAAGCAACTCCTGAAACCAGAGGCCGTCAAAGTAGCGCATGGGGGGAGTGGCATCATAAGACACAGCAAATGCCACGACCCCCCAAGTTCCAGGCCGTTGTGCCACTGCTGCTAGCGTACCAGGCACTGCAGCATGGCACACTTTGGGGGTCAAGGACAACCCTAATCCAAACCAGCAAGTTGCATTGCCACATGCATAGGCAGCTAAAAAACACTTAGCCTCCCCAGAATGAGCGTGACTTGCGGGCTCAAGCGATGCCCAGCATGTGCATGAGATCGTCAATCTCATCCTCACCCGGCGGAGGGCGGTCCAGGCGGGGAGGAGCCCAGGTGACACCACCGGTGAACTGTCCATCACTGCTGCTGTACTGCTGTTTGTACTGCTCATCATACTGCCCACTGTATTGCTGCTGGTTCTGCACCGTGGGCAACCCACCGGACAAGCTGTCCTTCCCAAAAGTGCCGGCTGCTGTGGCTTCAGCGGCAGGGGCCAGGCTGGCGGTAGCAGGCAGCTGGCTGGTGCTGAAGTCAGCCAGGGACAGCACACCGGGCGTAGCTTCTGCTGCAGCAAACGGGGCGGCAGCACCAGTGGCAGGTGGCACAGCACGGGGGGACTGCAAGGCGGGGCTGGGTGCAGATAGAGTTGAGCTGGCGTCGGCGCCCCAGTGGGGCGGGGAGCCGGCAGCCAGGCTGGGTGTATCTGGCTGGGAGGGAGCCAGGCTCTGGTATTCCTGCAGGGGGCACAGTACAGTGTGCGGGGTGCAGGAAGAAGGTGAGGACAGGGGTGTGTGGTGGGCAATATGTTGCCGGGAAAAGGCTGCGGCCAGAAAGGCGCACAGGAAGGCAGAACAAGGGACAGCCTACACAAATACGCAAGCAGCAAGCGTGGTTTGCCAGCGAGAGCAGGTAACGGCAAAAGTTTGCCAGGCAAGGGGAGGTGAAACCCAGCGGGACAATGTGCAGGTCCCTAGGAAGAAATTTCACATGTTGTGTGCCACCCACCTCATGTGCAGGGGGCATCAGGCTGCCGCAGCCGTGAGCCAGAGCCTCGACAGCCGCCTCCCAGTTGCCCCCCACCGCCACCAGCTGAGCCTCGACACCATCGGCGCTGATGCCCAGAGGCAGGGCAGCACAGGCCAGAGCCTCCACCTCCCTGCACCTCAATAGCGAGAAAGCCGGTTTCAGGCACAAACAAAGTTGTAGGAATGGAGCGTCCCGAGAATTGTTGGGGCAGGGCATGTGCTGTTCAAACTGCTCGGTGGGCCGTTTACGGGCCTTGACCTGCGCAGGGCAGGTGTGGATGGGGTGGGGGAGGCATTGGAGTGGCAGCTTTTGCGCGGGATGGGTGTGAGATGGGGGAGGTGATGGCACCCACACTCAAAAAGGAGGAGGAGATGGGTGCAGCAGCAGAGGGAGGGTTGACGAGGACAGACGACATGGCAGTGCAACAAGCAAGTAGGGCCGCACACACCTGGTATCTGGACACACAGTTGCTGTTGGTTCTATCTGCGGCAACCGTGGGGAGGGCAGAACAAGTGAGAATTGAAGGCGTGGTATGTCTAGTCAACCTAACACAGTACCTAGCACCCACACCTAAGGTGCAACAAGAGCAGGTGGTGGAGGCACGCATGGCCCGGCAGCCCCATGGAGCAGCACTTGCAATGTGCCGCCCACCTTTTGCACGAGCCAACAGAAATTCAACTGCACACTCCCTGCGTGCATCACAAGCAACGGAAAAGGGGAACAGGTATTTAAGTTGCCTCTTACAAATGGGCTGATGTCAGCCTGTCAACAGGTGGCGATCGCGATCGCAAGCATGTGAAGAGCGGGGCGGTTCAATGCCGTCCTGTTGTAGTGCACCTGTGATGATTCGAGGTTCCACACTTGTTGCAAAACACTGTGATCAGTTTTCCAAGGCAGTTTGGAGAGTTAGTGCCGCAGAACAATGTGAAAACACAAACGCCGAGAGTGGCAGTGTGACGCCGGGCAGGTGGCCAGAGGGCGGTGAGGGCACGGCACTTGAAGGGCACGTGGCCTCCCTACCTTGCAAGTACTCGTCTGTTTTTGAAATGTCTTAACCACAGATGCCGCAGAAGGGCGAGTCTGGGGAGGGCGCGGCGGAGGGCAGCGGGGCGTTGGGCTGAGCGCCCGCCACGGCCTGATTACGAGCTCGCGCGCGTCCCATGGCGGAATGGAACAGGAGCCAAAGAGCGGGGTGATCGGTTGGTTGTTCCCAGAGCTCGAGTTCAAACCCGCAACGAGCGTGCACTTTTGGTTGTCAACCGTTTTTGAACAACGACGTAGATAGGAAGCGCGATGCTGGACCGAGGAAATCTTGGATGTGGCAAAGCCAGGTGGGCGGCGTGCGCCCGTTGTGCACCAGTGCCGTTGAACCGGCGGGAACCCTAGCCAAAAGTTACGAACACATCCTTACAGGACAGCCTTACATGGTAATGGCTAGGATGCTAGTCAATCAAATAAACAGAACGTGAGCAAAGGAAGGAAAGCCAGGATGGAATAGTGGGTGCCAAGCAGGGTTCAGTGCAGCTAAAATAAACACCAAATGCCGATGCTTGGCTGTCAATCAAATGACATGCCTCACTACAGCAGTGCAGCGGCCGTGCCTCACTTCCCCTTGCCATACACCTTCTTGAAGCGCTCCACCGCCTCCAGCACTGCCTCACGGTGGCCAAACGCGCTGGCCCGCACAAAGCCCTCGCCTCCAGGACCAAAACCGCTGCCGGGGGTAGTCACAATGTCGCACTTCTCCAAAATCTCCGCAAACACGTCCCACGACTTCTGACCTGCACGCAAAGATGACCAAGTGACACATTGCAAATGGTCTCGTTGGGTGGGTGGAAACAGCTGGGCGGCGTCATCCACCGCATCCAAGGTTGCAAGGGTGATGGCGGCTTTCATGCGCAGAGCCAGCTGGTGGGTGCTGACCATCTCTCCATCACTCACCCGGGAAGCCCACCCAGACATAGGGGGCGTTCTCGCCGCCGTACACGGTGAAGCCCATTTCCTGGAAGGTCTTCCTGCAAAGCCAAAGGCACAGAGAGCAGAAAGGGACGGAAGTTCAGCAAGCGACAGGAAAGGAAACCAGGTATTACAGTTCAACTAAATCTTCGCCCTGCCGCTGCCAAGAGACACCACAAACACAGGACGCTACTGTACTGCCACTGTAAATGTTGCCCCTGATCTCCTTTCTTTCTTCCTCACCGCAAGATGGCGGCATTTTCCTTGTAGAAAGCGACCAGCTCCAGCATCTGCTCCCAACCCTTGTCCTGCATGGCGAAACAGCGCGGCACAGCACAACACCCCATGAGGAACAAGGAAGGCATCACGGCATGGAGTTGCAGGCGTGGTTGTGGGCAAGTACTGTATGTATAGGTGTGGTGCTGGCTATGGTCCCAGCAGGTGTGCACGGCGAGAAAGAAAAGGAGACTTACGCACACAAACCTCCCCCCACCAATTCTGTGCCAATCTCAAACCCACACATCCTTCCTGATCCTTACCCACATCTCCTTCCTCCTCCTTACCCCTGCCGAATTCAAGCTGCACCCACTCATAACTTCACGGTCTCGCCACGCTACAAGGACCCCCCCCCACCTTGCACCCACCCCACAGGCACCGGCATCCACCCACCTGCAGGCACGCCAGACCTCCTGCCTGTGCCACGTTGGATGCCCCGTTGAAGACAGTGGTCATGATGCGGTTGAAGTCGTTGATCACCGGGAATCCATCTGTGGTAGTGCACAAGGAGCACGGGCGGAAAGAACGGCAACATTCAGTCAGGAAAACCTGATCTTGGCCAGTGACAGCGATGGCCAGGTGACAATGCTGCCCTCTACATGCATGCCTCAGTTCCAAACTGCATGTTGCTGCCCGTGAGATTCCATTGGTGCTGCCGTGGATTCAATCTCCACATGTCCCGCACAGCCCCACCCACCCGCGTATCTCAGATGCTCAGGCACCACGGTCCAGCCCAGGCGCACCCCGGTGAAGCCAGCGTACTTGGAGAAGGAGCAGGTCTCAATGGCAACCTCCTCGGCGCCTGCAGGGACATGAGTGGGAATGGCAACACACAGGTAGGAACGATTGTGCCTTGTGCATGAGAAATAGGGTTGTGGGGGAAGGGGAGGGGCGCGAAGCCAGCTGCTAGCGACAAGCCTCTAACCCAGCCACCCACTGCTCAGCCACCCAAGAAGCTGTAAACAGCAACAACGGCAAATTTGTACTGTAGCAGGACCAAATGCAGTAACCCACCAGGGATCTCGTAGATGGTGCGTGGGCAATTGGGGTCTGAGATGTAGAGCGCATAAGCGGCGTCATATACGATGATGCTGCCGTTGCGCCGCGCAAACTCCACCAGCTGCGTCAGCTGCTCGCGAGTAGCTGCGGCGCCGGTAGGGTTGTTGGGGGAGCAAAAGAAAATGATGTCGGTGCGGGGGGCCTGCACGTTTTTTGAGGGTGAAAAGAGGGGCGAGGGATTTCACATGTGGCAGATAATTGTGGGAAGAAGGGTCGCCCGTTCTTGCAACACACTCAACCCCCCAAACACATGCCCACCCCTCAGTGCCCGCAACCCCGTCTCACCTTGGACAGGTCTGGGAAGAAGTCGGTCTCAGGGCGGCAGATCATGTAGTTGATGCCGTCAAAGCCGGTGCCGTTGTGATCACCCGTCTGGCCCATAATCACGCTGCTGTCAACATACACTGGGTAGGCGGGGTCCTGAACAAAGGGATATAATTTTGGAGTTTCGTGGTTGTGTGGGTGGGGGTGTTGGAGTGTGCGCTTTGCAGGTAATAAGGGGGAAAAAGCAGGGGGAAGAGAAAGCCAACACCGTGTCGGAGCCTCCTGCTATATACGGGGCATCTTGTATTGTATGTAGAACTATTTCAAACCTCCACACAACTCCCAAAACAGAAACACTAGTGATCCTGCGCTCCACCTGCCTCACAGCCACATTGACCCAAACAGAACTGGCCCCCCTCTCTGTTGCACACGCAGTTTACACATGTCTACAAGACAACGATGAGCAGGCATGGGAACTGAGTTGAGTCCCGCTCACCCACCCACCTGCAGCGCCACCGTCATGTCCGCGCCAAACATGAGCTGCAGGCGGCCAATGTCGCACTTGGAGCCGTCGCTGACAAAGATCTCGTTTGGCTTACGCCCCACAGAGCTATACAGCCGCTGGCAGATGGCCTCACGCAGCTCGGGCTTGCCCTGCTCCGCGCCATAGCTGCGGGGTGGGTGCGCAAATGGGTGGGTGGGAATGGTATGGGGCAACACCACCACCGGCTCCCATCTACCTTTTTCTTGCTTCTCGCCCGCTGAAGCCCTCGAGCGTGCCCAGCCTTGTGGCATCCCTGCACCGCCACCCCCACCATTGCCCCGACCAGCTCCCTTCCTGCGCCTCACCCGCTGTAGCCCTCAAGCGTGCCCAGCCCCTTTGCCGCTGCCTGCATCGCCTCCGAGATAAATGAAGGGATGGGCTCCGTGGTGTCCCCAATACCCAGGCTGATGATCTTGGCATCAGGGTTAGCCTCCTGGTGGGCGCGCCGCCGCCGAGCAATCTGCTCGATTTTGCAGGGAAAGCAGACGGGTTTCGTGGGTGCTGAGTCATGGTGGGATGATGCAGGGGGCAAGGTGCCAGCATAAACTGTAAGGGCGGCAACACGCTGGTTTTAAGTTATCTCATTGAAGTGTGCGCTTTACGCGGAAATGTTCTGCGACAACCACTACGGCTTAAAACGGTTGGTGAAGCTGGACAAACAGCTGCCGCTGCCATGAGAGCTGGTGCCAGGCTGCTCCCTGCCTGCAAGATTGTCGCACACCTCTGGGAACAGGTAGCCGGCCTGCAGCTTGCTAATGTTTTTGTTGCGCTGCACGCGAGTGGTGACTGCAGGCACGATAGGAGAGGGTAATGGTTAGCAGCGGCAGCAGAGACAGCCGTCAGTCAAGCAAGCGGCGGCGCAAGACGCGCGCGGGCGGCACAGCTGCCCCGCGCACTACTCACCCTGCTGCTGATCGGGGGCTGCGACGCACTGCACAGAGAGGCCCCGACGCGCAGGCTGCTGCACCCTGCAGCGCGCAACAGGGAGAGAAGTTTATGCCACATGTGGTGCTCAGCAGGGCGTGAATTGGCTTTAAGGTCACATTGAACAGGTCATAACGCATGCCGATTGCGCGCTTACCCGCGCCTGCCGCTGGCTGCCGGGCGCAGACGAGCGGAGGCAAACTGCGTTGCCACCATTTTGTATGCAACCCGATGTTCACTGGGACGCGCCCAACAAAGACCGATCCGTGGCAGGCCGACCATTAAGACAGGGTACGGCACACTGTACTGCCAACCTCTCACCAGGTTGGAGTAGGCAATTGGATATAATACGACACGTGAAACGCATCGATACAAGGTATTCACGGGTTAGCCGACTTGGCAGCCGACGCTTTGCCGGGTCAACGCGCCAGCCTCGCACAGCTGCTGCCTTTAGTCGCCAGCCCAGTGTTTGTGGTTCGGCTTGATAACGGGAGTCGAAGGTGGTGACGCACCCTCGGAATGTCGGGGTCGGAGGTCACAGGGGCGGCGGCACGGCGCCCGGCAGCAGCCAACCGCCGGACACCCCGCCTGAGCAAACCTGGAACCGGTGCCGTGGACCCTCGCACAGTGCCATGCTCGCTGCTGGGTGACAAGAGGATTCGGCTGAAGGGCACCATGGGCCCGGGCAGCGGTGAGGAGCTGGTCAGCAGCAGCAAGTGGCTCAAGGCGCACGAGAAGGAGCCGGAGCTGCCGCCGCGTGAGTGGGCGGCCTGGCTGGTTGGCACCTACATTCGTGAAGCATGCTGACACTGGCTGTCTAGCGGGACTGGCTGTGGAAAACTGACAAAATTGTCGGCAAGCTTTGCAAACCAGTGGTAGCAACCACACACTCCTGCCGCTCCCCTGCCCCTACTGCACTGCCCACAGCCGAAAAGGCCGCGCAGAAAGAGCGGCGCAAGGCACCAGTGCCCTCCAAGGACGACGTGCCGCTGCACGGCCTGAGCAGCGGGCGCAATTTCGTGCAGAGCAACGTGCAGGAGGCGGCGGCAGTGGCACCCAAGTACAAGGAGGAGCACGAGGTGCGGACTGGGGGTGGTATACCGCTGGCTGCATTGACCTTTGGTAGTGCTCTCATGCATGCTTGATGCATGTTTTTTGTTTTGCTGACAAACACAAACCGCCCTGTTTGGTGTGGACGCTAGTGCTGGGGACTAGTTGCCCCGCCTGTTACTCAAATGGCCATGCAACCTCCTGTCCCCACTTTCGTGCAGGTGCGCTATGTGTTCAAGCCACACTTTGGCGAGCTGCCACCTTACCTGCAGCAGCGCAAGCGGGAGCTTGAGGAGCGGCGTGAGGCGGAGGAGCGGGCACGCTCGCAGCCGCAGGTCAGCTTGCTAGGGGGCGTCAACCAGCATCCAAGGCCTGCTCACGGCACCTTGGTGCCACCCTACCCAGCTATGGGGTCATAGGCATTGCAAGCTGGCCGGGGACAACGTGCATGCATTATGGACCATGGAGCATGCGCTGCGATGCATGGGTGTCGAAGCTTTTTGCTGACACTCTGTTGGCAACAGTGAAGACACTGTGATTGATTGCCGTCTCGTACCATCCCGCCCTCGGTGGCACATGCAGGAGGAGCCTGGCGTGACAGTGATCAGTGGCGAGCAGCTGGCGGAGTTAATCCGCCACCTTAAGCTTAAGTGGCAGTCCATTAACGAGGCCTACGTGCGCCTGCCGTGTGTGCTGGACACCCCATCAAAGCGGCGCCGAAAGGAGGTAAGTAAGGGCAGATTGGAGAGGCCACTATGCTGGAGAAGCGTAACAGGAGATCATACTAGCGGTTGCGGTTGCGGTTGATGACGTCAGCTGTGTTTTGCCTTCCGGGACTGCTAGCTATTTGTAATTCACAACTGCCTGCCTGTGGCGTTTGCCTCAGTGCAGGAGATGGAGGCACAGCTGGCGGAGATTGAGGCGGATGTACGCATGCTGTCCAAGGCTACGGCAGTGCGGGTATCCAGCACCTGACGTTGGGGCAGCCCTCGCGACTAACAGTGCATTTATAGATCAACATTGCGATTGAGTACGAAGTTCACACCTTACAGATCAATAAGGCCTGGGTGCATAGGGCAGCAGCACAGCAGGGGCCTTACACAAGCAGGGCAGGCCTTGCATCCGCTGGCGTTGTGCCTGCCGCTTTCCCTGTTAATGACCGGGGGGGAGAGGCCTCCAATTGTCTATGGCAGCTGTAAGACGATGCTCGGGGGTGCAAACATGAACCTTCCCTCTTGCCATTCTGCCGGTTCACGGCTGTGAACGTTCAACAATGCCACGTGTCACATCCGAAGCTGGGGTGTATTCTGCGCTTGGTAAGCTCTGCAACCTCTGCGATTACAGGCGAGGTTCGCCCGACATCTGCTCGCCTCAAACTGCACTCTCAAAAGTCAGGTTCAATTTGCAAGCTCCCAGCTGCCTTGAGCAGCCCCCGCACGCACTAATCTTAGCCTAAGCAATCTTCATGGGCAGAGGCTGGAAGGGTGGCGCCGAAGCAGGCCAGGCAGCCCAGCCGGGCAAGGGTGACAAGGCGGCGACGTGCGCACCCGAGCGCCCGCCCAATGCGTGCGGCATCTGTGCAAAGGCCGTGGCGGTGCAGGAGGAGCAGCACATCTCAGGTGCCAGTGAGTTTCAGTGGTTGGTAACCCCCTCATCTGTTACTACTGGGTCTTTGTGCTCTGGCGTCATATTGTGGGGTCAGAAGGGACCTCAACAACCAGCCGGCTGGTCGTCACCAACCCGCCCGTATCGTGCTGCGCAGGCTATTGCTCTGTTTGCGGCCCAATTGCTTATCATACTGACTGCGTTCAAAGTCATTTGGAACGCACACTGAAATCCCAGATTAGAGAGGGAGGCTATGGAACCAGGGCATGGGAAAAAGTGTTGATGAAGATCAAACAACGACCTCAGGACATGGTGGGCGACACTGCTCTTGTTGCTGCGCTGTTTGCTCTCTCGGCATGCAAGTGCCATTCCTAAAGTGTGCTGGCAAGTTCCAGTCTAGGCGACGCTGGAGTTGGTGCCTAGAAGCCCTTTCAGCGGCGGCGGCAGCACCCACGGCCACGAGACACTGGGCTGCCCTGGGCTGCCACTTGCTGCTGTCAACTCCAGGCTGGCTATAGCGTGTAACCTGGGCTTGCAGTTCGTGCGGCCTTCAAACAGTGTACAACCAGTCAGTTTGCCCACCTTGCACCAAATCTGCTGCATGCAGTTTGCTCAGAATGGCACTTCACAAAGGCTCAATGTCAGCTGTCCGGCCTGTCAAGGTTAGTACCCTACCGCTTGAGTATGCACTCTGCCCATTTACTTTGCTTTTTACAACTTGCCTGATTAACACTGTCTCACCATGCAGCTGCAGCATGTACCGAGAGTGTAGTTGCGGACTGTCTCATCCCAACAGGGAACACATGTGCGGCCTTGACCCCCTGGTTTTGACGCCATGCCTGCTGTCTCCCTTGCAGACGGGATTGTGGAAGCTGCAGAGGTTGTGAGGCCCGTTAGGAAGCTAACTCTCGCACCGCCATTACCAGCACCAAGGCAGCGAGGCCCGCAGGCTGCGACTGGCCCCAGCAAGAACCCAAACACTGTGTCAGCTTCGCATTCCAGTGCCGCCACCAAGAAGGACACACAGCAGAAGCAGTTAGCAGCAGCCATGAAGCAGCTGGCCTCCAGCAAATTGGGTAGGGGAGGGTCAAGACCTAGAAATCAGCCCAATGCATGGCCTTCTTCCCCTTCTCCCGGCACAAACCCCAACGGTGGCAGCACTTATATCCCCAACCGACCTGCTTGGCTGCAGGCAAGTTGCTTTTGGTACCCCTGATGCCGTTGTTCCTCTGCTGAACGTGCGCCGCTTTTGTGGAAATTTTTACTACTGAGTCTTGAAAAGGAGGGGGCGCTGCCGGTATATGAGGCTGCACCAAACAGGAAGGTGGCAGCACATGCAGCTGTTTCTTTACATGTAATCCTCTCCCTTCGCCCAGTGCGCACCCCATTGCTGTTGTTGCACGACAAGACAGAGGCTAGTCTGCCGTACCATCCTGACGCCGCCAAAAGGTGCATGTCTTTTATCCCCACCATCCCCCACCCACCATCCCCTTGCAGATGTGCCGCGAGGTGGAGGAGGGAGGCGATTGCTACACCTACCGCTGCCCTCATTGCCACAGCCGTGAAGAACAGCAGGAGAGGGAGGCAGAGTGGGCTGAGGAGCAGGCAGCTAAGCTGCGGGAGAGACGGCAGGAAGAATTGGAGGAATTTCAACGCCAGCAGGCTGAACAAGCGGAGGCTGCCAGTGCGGCGGCGGCAGCTAGGGCTGAGGCTGCAGCTGCGGAGGCAAGGGCCCAGAGGGAGCGGCAGGCGCAGGTGGCCAGGGAGGAAGCCACACTGCAGCTGTCAGACAATGCGCTGGCGCTAATGAAGCAGTGCGTCCCTGCTGGGGTTATGGAAGGGTTATGCGGGACTCAGAGTGGGCTGCAATTGGTTGAGCTGGGCTGGAGCAGGGTGGGAGATGTTTACGTGGGCACGTGCGTCAAGCAAGGCGTCACTTCAGTCGTGGGGGCGATTCTTGGTATTCTTGTTTTGGTTGAGCGGGAACCTGTCTCTTCTGAGTGCTTCCTTGCACCTTTGCACCACCAGAAGCTGAAGCTGCGGCCTCCCCCCCCCGCCCGCAGGCACAAGAGGCGCCAGTGCATTGCGGCCCTGGCTGACATGGGTTTTGACAGCGGTGTGGCGGCGGTGGCGGCAGAGGCAGCGGGTTGCGAGCCCAGTGCCGCTGCCTCACTCTTGATGGAGGGGGGCGTGGAGGATGGCGGCAGCAACCCAGTCAGCGCAGTCAGGTGTGTGGCATGCCCGCTATGATATGCCGACAGCATCAGGCGGGTGGGCTATAACCAGCGATACGACAGAATTGGGCAGTGCATGGGGTATGTGCAGTTGTGGGAGGGTTCTCATTGGGCGACCAGCCGCCCAACTTCCTTGACTGTGCCCTGCCACAAGTAGACTCGATTGCAAAAGCAAGTTCAAACAAAGACTTGTTCTCGCTTCCCCTGTACAACATCATCTTGGTCATCTCTGGCTCTGCCGCCTCTGTCGCGTGCCATTTTTGGCTGCAGGGAGGCGCGGGAGCTCCTGTCAAGTGTGGCTGGTCTGGGCCTATCACCCCCAGCAGTTGAGGCAGCCCTGGTGGTGGCGGGTGGCGATTGGGAGCAGGCCCGATGGGAGCTGCAACAGCAGGCGCAGGCAGAGAGGCAGGTTGCGGCAGCGACCAGGCAGACGGTTGGGATCAGCGCTGATGCCACTGCCGCTGCTGCGCCTCCCACCCCTGCGGCTTATGGCTGGGGCGAAGCTCCCGCATCCCCGCCACTCATTCCATTACCTTGGCAGGCAGATAGCCCGGCAATGCAGGGTCCAGGGCACGAAAGGCAGGCATCTATTCCAGCCTGGCGGCCTGAGGGGAGCGGCGTGGCTGCCCAAGGTGGCAAGGGCGTGGGGTTGACCACTCACACTCCCGCTGCCACCATGCTGTGGCCCCAGGACGGGGCAGCGGCAGGGCCAGAGATCAGCAACTCAGCAGAAAGTTATGAAGCGGGTGTCGCAGCTGGCCTGTTGTTAACTTCCTCTAAGGCAGCACCTGTGGCGCCAAGTGCCGCCTGGCAGCCGGCCAACCATCAGTATGAACAGCAGTACAGCAGCGGTGTTGGGCAGTACGGTGGTGGCGTCACCTGGGCTCCTCCCCGCCTGGACCGCCCTCAGCCGGGTGGGGAGGAGATTGAAGACCTCATGCACATGCTGGGCATCGCATGAGCCTGCGCATCACACTCACCTTGGCCTGACTGGGTCCTGGCTGAAGCAGCTACAAAGGCTGATGGGGGGACAAGCACCAGACAGCCCTGGAGGCATGAAGCTTAAGCATGCGACAGCCTTGCCTCATTCTGGGCCAGGGAACTGGGGCTTATGCCCATTGCTGCATTCGCTCTACCGAGACTGTCCCGTTGGAGGAGGAAAGAAGAGACCCGACAGATTTAGAACTGGAGCACTTCAATGCATGCTGACGTACACTGGTGTGCTCTGCAATGCTCTCACGAACCTGCCTCAACACTGTGCTGGTGACAGAACACAGGATGATAGCAGAACCAGTGCTGCCCAGTTGCTGCCTGCACCAGGTCTCTGTTAATCAAACAATCCATTCTTCTGTACACAATCTGCCTTTGCGCCCTCATCCTGCACAATGTACAGACATGGCACATGCCCCACTGTTGTGCCTTCGCCTTCTGCACTGCCCGTGCCTGCTTCCTTCCCTGACTGCCCTCACATGCCCTTTCCTGCCACACATGTCATAGTTTTCACCACGGACTGCATTGATAGATCGATTGTTGCTGCTGCTGGTTTGTGCGTCCGCAGCACTTTCTCCCTGAACATTCCTGCCCTTGCGCCTAGAAACACAACCATTTTTGCACAGAAAACAGCACCCCCACCCCCCTGCATGAACCCTCTATGAATGCATGGACCACCTGCCCCTGTCCATTGTGAGGGCACGGCTCCCTGATCTTGTGAACGGCAATCTGTAACATCAGAAAACTGAATCCCCGAGGGCGCCGAGTTAGCGGTTGCCAGGGACGAGTGCCGAGGCTTTGCATAGGCAGCAAATGCAGGCAAGTGAGATGCCACAGGCCAGGTGCAGAACCTCCAGTACTTCCCTGCGTGCTGATCTGCCCAGCACTGCTCCTTTGGAACCCTGCACCCCAGCTATGAGCGCTCGCAAAGCACGCCTTGCCGTCCCCAACCGCCTAGGGCTGCCCGGCGATGGTGGAGGCAGCGGCCCTTGGTGTGTTGTACAGGCGGTACAGCAAATCGCTGTGGCAGTACATGGGATCCCGCTCCAGCGTGGCCAGCACGTCCCGCAGGTGTACCGTACTGGCATCCTCGCTGCCGCCGGTACCACTGCCCGCCAGCAAACTGCGAGGGGCGGGGGCCTGCAGGGTACGGGAAATGACAAGCAGTAAGGGAGCTGCAAACGGGTGCAGCAGAGGAGTCAGAAAGGCAAGCACTGTATGTTGGGGCAGGGCTACTAAGCAGGAGCTGAGCCAGCTGCACTACAGCAATGAGCCAGGTGAAGCATGCCAGGCAGGGTGTTCACATGAAAGGCACCGCAACAGGAGATGAGCAAACAGCGACAGGAAGCAGTCGCACAAACCGTAAACAATTTGGAAGCAACCTGCAGGCCCGACAGGCAGCCACCCCGCAGCCCCACCCCGCACCTTGGCGGTGCTGCTGGGCTTGTCCGTGCCCCCCGCTGCTGCCGCTGCCGCCGCCGCACCAGAAGCATCTGAGCCGGCAGCTGAGGTGGTGGGCGCACCCTCGCCCTCGCTTTCTGCCGCCGCACCGCCGGCTCCCTTCTTGCCCCCCTTCTTGCCGCCGGCGCCGCCCTTCTTCTTTCCCCCTGCTGCCGCGGCGGCGACAGCGGCGGCCCCATCGCTATCCCCCGCAGCAGCTGCCGAGGCTGGCCCCCCAGCTGCCGCCCACTTGTCCCACTTGTTCAGCTTGCTCTTGGACTTTCCACCCAGCGTGGCAGCCACCGCTGCATTTGCCAGGCTGGCCTGTTGCTTGCCCACCAGCTCCGCCTTGGCCTTCTGGGCACGCTCCTTCAGCTCCTCATCCGCCTTCCTGCAGGAGGAAAGAAGCAGGGGAGGGGGGCGGGCAAGGAACAAATAGTGATTAGCGGTCAGGGGAGGGTAGGATTGCTGGTGTTAGTTCAAACAGGAACGGGTCCCTTGCTATGGACAGGCAGTTGTTTTGGCAGCAAGCCAGCCACCACAAGCAGGTAGCAACACATCACACGCCCCCCCCCCCCCCTCCCCCCACCCCGGGCTGCCGGCTGGCATTTTGGCTCCCTCACTTGCTGCCTGCCATGCGCAGCAGCTCCGCACGCTCCACCTCCGCCTTGGCCTCCGCCTTGGCACGCTCGCGACGCTCTATCTGCAGGGCAGGGCAGCGGCAGAGGCGGGGCGTTGTCGATTTGTACTGGTGGTGGTGGTGAGGAGCGCGGGGCTGGCGCTGTTGGCAGGGCTAGGTTTCAGTTTTGAGTGTGGCCAAGCGCATGAGGGGGGTTGCGAGCGTGATGGCAGTTGGGACAGTGTGGGCAGGACTTTCAGTGTGCATGCATAGTGTGGGTGGGGGTGGGGG
>JAAMXP010001428.1:0-21466 GCA_019693395.1 Ettlia oleoabundans | reverse complement strand
CCCCCCCCCCCCACACACACACACACAACAGACAACACCCACAACACACAATCAGTTGCACTCACTCTGCCACGGGGTCGTCCTCCTTGATGGCGGCGGCAAAGGGCCGCAGCGATGGCTGGCTGGAGCGCGGCCGCCTGCCCATGTAGCCAGCCACAGCCCCAACAAGCCCCGACAGATCCTGGGGCACTGACTCTGCCAGCTCCGACCCGCCCCACGGCAGCGCCATCAGCGCCGCATACACAAGGTGGTCGGCGTAGGGCTGCCAGCTGCGCCCATCATCGCTGGTGGGGCCTGCAGGTGGGATGACACGGGCGGAGGCAGGCAGGAAGGCAGGATGGTCCCAGGGGGTGCAGGGGGCTGAGCCAAGTATGGGGGGGCGATGAAAGCCTGGCCACATGCAAAAAGCTCGGGTGTGATGGGAAGAGCTGTCCATTCATGCCGTGCATGCGAGTGCTGGCACCGCCGGTGACGCTGGGACCGGTGCCCACCTCCCTGTGCAATAGTCCAGCCCTTACCGTTCAAGCTCTCCAACACTGCTGTATGCTGGCATTTACGATTCCAGCCCTGCCCCTACTGGCAGCATATATTTGTATGAACACTCACTTGCTTCAGCAATCGCCACTGCCGTATCCACCAGCGCCCGCACCGCCGCCAGCAGCGAGGCTGCGTGGACGACGTTGGTGGGCACCAGCGCCGCCGCAAAGCGCAGGAGCAGGCGGGCGCGCCGCACATCACCGCCTGGCTGCAGGCAGGCATTGAGCTCCGCACCCAGCCGCTGCACCAGCGCCGCCGCCAGCTCAGGTTCGTCCACATTCAGCAGGCCTGGTGATGCAGGGGCAGGATTATGGAAAGCGGGCGGCAGGGGTCAGGGCTGGGGAGCGGCGGCGGCGGCAGCAGCAGCAACGGCGGCACAACAGAGCAACAGCGCTGTGCAACTGTTACCCACAGCCCAACCGATTACCATAGGGCACAGCTCCGTTTTACAATGCACAAACCTTTTATGCCTGCGCACCTACTAGCAGCGCATACACGGGTGCCTTGGTGGACAGCTGCACAGCGCAGTCGAGCAGCATGGTGTGCACGAGGTCGGGGGCAGAGCGTGCCTCACGCCGCAGCTGCCGCACCAGGCCCCCCAGCATCTCATCATCCAGATGGATAGAGCCGTCCTGCCAGCAGGTTGGGGTAATTTATAGTAGATATTTGCAAGATTGAGGTGATGAAAGGTTTGGAGGCGGAGGCTGTGGCTGTGGCGGCAACGGCGGCAGGTGTGGTGCTCGCCGCTCTGCTTTGAACCGACACTGCACCGGGTCTCGCCGCACCTTCGCTGGGTCTCCCACTTGGATAAGGCTGGATAGCAGCAATTTGGTGCCCTCCAGGGGCGCCTCCTCCTCTCGCCGCCGCTTGTAGCCGCCCCCTCCGCCGTGCCCGCCCCCATTATGTCTGCGATAATCTCCCATAGCGTGGCCAACTGCCACCCGGCTTCTGCTTTTACAGCAGAAAGATGTGATGAAGTGAGCAGAGAGATGTTGCTTGTCTGCTGCTGTACACGGATGTATCTCTTCAAGCCGATCAGGAACCCGCGAGAGTGCTAGATTTCATCTACCGTGCTCTCTCCACCCTGCCAGCCTGTCATTGCTTGATGGTCTTGTACCCCTCCTCTTGCACCGTGTTGTTCATGCTTGTGTAAACTCTGTTTACAACGGCCTCTGCTGATCAGTTCTAGGTCCTCTGTCCAACCCGCTTCAGTCGGCCAACAGAGAGTTGTTCGGACCTCTGGATGGAGCTGCAGGCGGTGGAGCTTCCCGAGACTGCAGCTTCGCCAAAATGGGTTGCAGAGACTGCAGCTAGACTCAGCGCTGGCAGTCGTGCCGGGCCGGCCGCCTTCACCGAAATTCTGCCAGCCGAGCGCTGTGTGGCGCTGTTAGACCGATGCCAGCGTCTGCTGCACTTGGAGCCGACGTTGTTGGAGGTGGGCGCCGTGCCGAGCAGTGCAGTGCGTGCCCCAAGTTCAAAGGCCGCTGCTGCCGCTCCCGCCAGAGGTGGCTTAGTGGCGGCCCTCCTGCACTTGCACCTCACCTTTTGCTGATATCCGTGTTGCGACGCCATCCACCTTATGCTGCGCGATTTGTGGCCCGTAAGGGGTTACCGCCACCCACTGTACCGTCGATGCAGGTGGCCCCGGCAGCCGGGGGTCGGGTGGTGATGGTGGGCGACCTCCACGGCCAGTTCCACGACCTGCTGCGACTGTGAGCAGCAGCTGGCTGCAGCAGGCAACACATCTGGGTTTCCATCTTCTCAGCAGCTTAATAGAAGCTTTGCGTTGCCAAGCATGTGTGCGCCCTTGGCACCGCATCACTGCTGCTGCGTGCCAATAACTTTGCCGCCTTGCCTGCAGGTTTGAGGTGGTGGGCAGCCCAAGTGAGAGCACCATGTTCGTGTTCAATGGCGACTTTGTAGACCGTGGAGCCTGGTGAAATGAGCTGCCTAGATAGCTATGCAATAGGGTGCAGCGCAGGGCTTAAAATGCAGTAGTGTATTTCAGGGAGGGCCGAGGAGAAGATGATAAGCGACAGTGTAGCAGCGCAGCATCTGCCAGTCATTTCGCGCACTCTCTCTTCAGCTTGCTTGCCCAAATGTAAATCAGTGACATTGAGCATTCTAGCAAAGCTGTGGCTGCTGTGTGCAGGGGCATTGAGACGCTGCTGCTGCTGGTGTCATGGAAGCTTGCGATGCCGCAGCACTTTTTCCTGCTGCGCGGCAACCACGAGAGCGCCACCTGCACCCTGATGTACGGGTTCAAGGGCGAGCTGGTGGCCAAATACGGCAAGAGCCACTGGAGGGTGAGGAGCAGTCAGCGTAGGCAGCCTACTTAGGTCGGGAGGGCCAGTTGGGGCTTACTAGTAGGCCGCATCGGGCATGCAGCAGCAATGAAGCCCATTATTAAGCACAGAGGGAGCAGTCTGTTCTGCAGCTGCACTGTGTGTTTGGCTGGTTGTCGTTATGGACTTGTGTAGTACAGGTGGGTGGGGTGTTGGTTGAGTTTGAAGGTCTGTGGAGGCCGTGGTAGCGTGCAAGCTCTGCCTTGCCTAACTGCCTGCCCGCCAGTGTGCAGCCTGTGTATGCGGCATGCAAGCGGCTATTTTCCTCGCTGCCGCTGGCCGCCAAGATAGGGCAGCACACGCTGGTGCTGCACGGTGGACTGTTCCGGCGGCAGGCGCAGCGCGGCGTGGGCAAGAACAAGCGCAAGCGCACCAACCCGATGATGTTCGGTGCGCAGGCATTCTGAAAGACTGTACCGTGACACCGCCTTGCACTTGGAGTTGCTTCCAGCTGCTTCCCGCAGGCCTCAATTCCTGTTCAATGTCTCAGCCAGCTACACGTGTCTTCCTACACTGCTGCCGCAAGTCACTAACCTCAGAGCTGCCTTCGTTGCTACACTGGTGCAATTTGCACGCTGGCGCCCGTCTAGCGCCCCGCATGTCCTACGTTACAGCTGCTGCGTTGCTGGCCAGGCCAGCAATTGTTGCAGAGATAGTGACTTCTCCTGCTGGTGTGCAGGCCTTGAGGATGTGACTTTAGGCAACCTGGAGGACCTATCACGATCAGGCAAGGGCGGCATGGACCCAAATGGGCTGGGCGTCTCCCGCCTCGCATCTGATGTGCTGTGGAGCGACCCGGTGGGGGAACCGGGCTTCCAGCCAAATGTGGCGCGCGGTGTGGGCATGTGCTTTGGCCCAGACGTGACGGAGGTGGGTGGGTGGGTAGCGTAGGATGCGAGAATGGGTTGGGGTGATTGTGTTGGGATTGTGTTGTGCCTGGCGGGAGCTTCACAAGACCCAGCTGGTGCCAGCAGCCAGGCTGTATATTATGATGGCAGCGGTGCAGCACATACACCAACACTTGTAAATGCCCCCTAACCCTGTGGCGCTCGCAGCGCTTCTTGAGTGAGAACGGTCTGAAGCTGTTGCTGCGGTCTCACGAGGGCCCCGATGCGCGTGAAGGGCGGGAGGACATGCAGCCTATGAGCAACGGCTACACGCTCGACCATGACACTCCCGCCGGCAAGCTGATGACTGTGTTCAGGTGCTTTTTCTGCTGCGTCATCCTTACGGTGCCAGCACCATCCTTTGACAGTGGCGCCAGAGGGTCTGATGCAGTTCAGGTGCCAGCACAGGCAATCAGGGCTGCGGCAGAGGATGTCAGCTTTGGCAGGCTGACATAAGTATCCCACGGACTGTTGTTGCTTCAGGCATATCTCTGCGACTGCTCACCCTCCCGCTTGTTGGCCCCTATTTACAAATCAACCCCCTGTGCCCTTCTAGCTCTGCAGTGCCCCTGACTATCCCCAGTTCATGCCAGAGGAGGCAGAGCGGTACAACAACCTGGCAGCAGTGGCGGTACTGACGCCGCCAGACTGGGCTACGCCCGACATGCGGCAGTTTGCGGCGGCGCATCCGCGGCCAGAGGTGCGTACCGCTTGCCTGCTTGCTTGATTGGCAGCCTGGCAAAGTCGCTCAATCTGTGTGAGGTATCGGCAATCAAGTTTGCAGGTTATACAGAAGGTTGATCACATGTGAACTGCTGAAGCGTTTTTGGGCACCTGCTCCTCGGGCGCTTAGCAACACTTAGCATGGTGCGTACTGCGTGCAGGCGCAGCCTTACTACGACCTGTATGTTCCTGATAGTGATGAAGAGTTTGAACCGGCTGCCAGCAACGCCAGCGGCATGACTGATGTCGAGCGCACCGCCGCGTCCACCCTGTCAACGGCCAGTGATGCCGGCACCTCGCAGCAGGAGCAGCAGCAAGCGGAGCAACACACAGCAGCAGAGGCGAACAGTTCGGATGCAGCAGGAGCTTCTGCTGCAGCATTGGCGGCCGTGGCTGTGCAGGAGACCAGTAGCAAGTCGGAGGAGACAGCAGTGGCGGAGGTGGCAGAGGCGACGAGGGAAGGAAGCAGCCGCAACACGACGCTGCCCGCCGCTGACCAGCCTCACGCCGCCACAGAAGCAGCAGCAACAGTAGCCTCTCAACAGCAGCGCCAGGCACTTGGCGGCAAGGAGGAAAGCGGCGCAGAGCGCAGCCCGCGCAAGGTGGCAGCGGCGGTGCAGCAGCGGGGGGCTAAGCGCACGCGGGGGGCAACTGCTGCTGCTGAACTTGCTGTGGCTGCGGCGTGACATAATTATGTTTTAAGGACATGCACGATCCATCAAGAACACCGTGGTGTGACAACTGCAGTAGTAGAGTGAAAGATGAAGGGTTCGCACGAGTGGGGAACACCACCAGTCGGTTTGCTGACGTAGGGCGCAAAAGCGGGGTCAAAAGCGCTTTGCGCCCGAATTCGTTGGCAGCGGTGATAGGGTCACGCCCTTCCTTTCACCAACGGAGCCCTTGTTGCACCATAATCGCCCACTAGCCGCGCTAGTAAGCTGACAGCCACAAACCCAGAGTGGTAGCGGAACGAAGCGCACTGTCGGAACAGGTAAAGCGTAACTTCATCGTGCAACAAAGCGCTAGTCGCGGTGCATGGAACACCGTTGTGGTGGAACGACGGGCGTCCCGAAAAGCGTCCGGCTACCGTGCCTTTTACACAAGTGCCTTTACAACGTGACGGCCGCCGGGTATGTCATGCAGGGCTTCAGCAGAGCAACAGCCCGCCCAACAGGGGCTGCTACCAGGGGCATCATGGCTGACAGCGGTGGTGAAGCGGCGGAAGCAGCAGGCACTGTGGCAGATGAAACGCAGGCAGTCAACTCTAATACGGCCGTAGAGCATTCAGAACAACACTACAAGCAAGCAGTCAATGGGCAGGCAGCACCAGGAAATAAACCGGCAGCATCGGGCCCCAACCCAGCGGCATCGGGGAGCAGTGGTGGTGGTGGCAACCAACAGGGCACTAAGGACAAGCCCAAGCTGCCGCGCCCCGGTGGGTTCTGCTGTTTATCAGCACTCCTCAAGCATTGCACAACGTGTGGAACGAACCATGCCGAAAGATCCAACCTTGCACCCATTGAGGGTGCTGCCAGCCCCCACCATTCTCACTACGCCTCCTCGCATCCCCCGCGATGCGCTGTTTGGTTGATCGCGGTGCAGAAGGAACGCAGGCGTGCCCACGATGCAGCAGCGAGGACACCAAGTTTTGCTACTACAATAACTACAACATCAAGCAACCCAGATATTACTGCAGGGTGGGTGGCGCAACTGCATGTCATAAGTGGATATGAAGCACTACAATGGGCCATGCTTTCACCTTGTGCTCGGCTGCCGGTTTGGTCAGCTTGCCCTGCTGTGCTGTCCATCTTCCTGGTGGTCCGTTGTATATTATATTACTTTATTTGCTGCTCGAGCTGTGCCATGAACGGTTGCAGAGCTGTCAGCGGTACTGGACGGTGGGGGGCACGCTGCGGGATGTTCCTGTGGGAGCCGGCCGCCGCAAGAGCAAGGCGGCCTCAGCAGATGCAGCCGCCATCCCCAAGCCAGACATGCCTGCCAAGCGCAGCAGCGCCAGCTCGGCACAGCCGGCAGCCCTCCCGCCGCAGCCTGGTTTGATGTCAGCGGGACCGTTCCAGCTGGGCGGGGCATCCAGCATGCAGCTGCCCATACCATTGCCGCCCGGGCTGGCCAGCATGCTGCCCCCCTTGCCGCCAATCATGGACCCTTCCATGGCAGCGTTTGGCTTGCCAAATGTGAGTTTAATGTGTCACGACTGATTGCAGCCGGCGCGCTTGCTTGCCTACACGGTGTCCTGCTTTCGAGTGCTGTGCTGGCAGGTAATGCTGCTTGGCGGAGGGTTGCAGCCGGTGACAGCTGGCCGGCGTGAGCCCAGCCATGGTCTTCCCTGGCTGCCGCATGGATTGGCCATGGCCTCACCTTGCGTTTCCTGCCTCTGCAGCTGAAGTTTGGGGCCCCCATGGACCCTGGATCTGCTGGGGGGGCAGCAGCAGCCGGCCAGCTGGGCAGGCTGGGCAGCTTTCTTTCTCGTGGTGGCGGAACAGTGATGCCTGACCCCGCTTCAGCCTTCCAGCCTGTGGGCCCAGCAGGCAGCAGCGCTCGGGGTGGCGCAGCAGCTGTCACAGGGCCCAGGCCTGCGCAGCAGCCTGGCGACGGTGGCGGCGATGGCGATGGCGAGACGGAGCAGCGGGTGAAGCGCATGAGGACAGACAACGGTGCTGCAACGGGGCCTGCCAATGTCAGCGAGCCGCCGCCGCCGGGCCAGGGATTGCCGCCCAACAGTTCTGCGCAGCCACGGTCTGCCACAGATGGATCTGGGACGGGCATGACAGGGCAGCCTGCCTATGACTGGCTCAGCTTGGCGGCCAACCAGCAGCACATGCTGGCAGCAAACCCCTACGCAAGCGTGTGGCCACCCTACGGCAGCGGCCCCTTTGCGCCTTCGCCTTGGATGCCTGTGTTGCCGTCCGGGGGCTCCATGGCACAGGGACAGCCTGGCTACGGCATGCCAGCGGCAGCAGACGCGGCTAGAATGGGCATGCCGCCCGGCAGTGCCCCTTTGGGCAGCCAACCACTCAGTACACCGCCTGCCACACAGCCACAGCCTCCCACCCCGTGGCCCCAGTCGCATGTTGCCGGCGGGGCGCTGGGCATGTGGGGCCAGCTGCCAGGCACCTGCGGAGGTTGGGGCGGTGGCTTGTTGCCGCCGGCACCAGGCAGCTGGCCCGCCATGCAGCCACCGCTTGCCAACCCGATTTCCACGGCAGCAGCCAACCTGGTGGCCATGCCGCAGCCGCCACCCAATTTGCATCTGGGTGGGGCTGGCGGCGGGCTGTCAGGCCTGCAGCAATCACTGATGGGCTCCGCCCTTACCGGTGGCTCGCTGCTCAACTCGCTAGGCATGGTGCCCAACGGAGCCCTGCAGCAGCTGGTGGCGGCCAATGGCAGCGCCGCACGCAATGGTGGTGATGCGTGATTCTGTCCTGCCAGCAATAGCAGCCATCAATGCCTGGCGCGTTTGTAGGGCTGCATCAAGTGAGTGAAACCACCTGTTGCTTGGACTTCTGCCAGCAACAACCTTGTCCCGTTTGTGAGCCTCCATGCTGCGCAAGCTTGTTGGGATGCACCATCTCCTTGCCTTATTCTTTGCTCGCACCAACTGTTTTTGCGATATGCAACAACACAACAATTTTCCATTTCCATGTTTTTGTATACACGCCTCGCCTTTTCATGTTGCGACTAACGATTTTCGCATCCTCTTTACGAATAGTGCTTCTTGTACAACCAGCATTTGTTACGTTGCAACCCGCCAATGCCTCCCACGGGGATCCCCATGTCCCGCTCCTTGAGCCTAATCTGTCCAGCTGCTGGCTCAGCAGCCCTGTAAGCCTTGAGCGCTACTTCTGAGGTTGCTTTGCCTTTACAAGCAGTTGACGTGCCTGCGCCTTTGCAGTCCTTCAGCAGCTGGGCAGGCAGGTCAAGAAGGGAAGGTGATCTCGTTGCCGCCCCGGTCAGGCATTCCCGAGGGAGTTCTGGATGGCTGGAATTCCGGTGGTGCTGGGCTGCCTGGCAGCTCCACAGGCGGGCCTCTTTGCGGGGCCTCTGGCGGGCCAGGCATTGGCACAATCTGCAGGAAGGCAGACCAGTGCAATGCAACTGGTTACTTTTTATGGTGTTGATGGCAGCATGCACGTCTGCTTCAGCCCTCCATTGCCAAACAACGCAGCAACCATGAATCAGTAAAAGCAACAGTCAGCATCAGCAAATATACTCACGTCAGGCGGGAAGCTCGGTGCAATGTCAGGCTCGCTGCGGCGTGGCACAGGCACTTCTGGCTCGGGCCCCTTGGGACCCTGCAGTGGTAGCGGTGACGGGCAGGAAATAAAGCAGCCGCAATCCAAGTTCGCTAAGCTGAACCTGTGAAGGTTCCTATAGGGCTGGAAGTTTTGAGGCAGAAGCAAGGGTGAAGAACGTGTTGAGGAGTAGGGAGAAGTCCAGCAGGCAGCTGACCTCCTCCTCCCCGAGGTGGTTTGGGGGCAAGCCCTCCGGCAGCGGGTTGTCAGGCTCTGGGGCTGTCTGTTCTTGCGGCCGTTCAGCATCGTAGTCTGGATGAGGTATGGAAGGAAAGGGAAGCTCCTGAGCCTCATTGCCCTCAGCACCGCCACCACCGCTGCTGTACGCCTGCAACAAGGGTGGCCACGAGCAGCAGCAGCACATGCAGCACTAAGTGCAAGATACAGCTCCACCCTACCAGCCAACTGCTGGTCAAGAGATATGGTATATATTGCTAACTGAACATACGCTGCTGCCCACCCTCACGTTTGTAGCAGCAGAAGGCCTTTTATGTGCAGTAAATCCACATTGTAATCTGCTCCCCGCCCACAGGGCATTGGCGCCATCGGTGCGCCGCAACCGGCACTCAGCAGACACCGGCCTCAGCCTTGGAGTGCTGCCGTTGCCCTGCAGGGTGCGGCAGCAGCTGCAGGCAGCGAGAAGGCAACGAGGGATAGTCGAGCTTCCCTTGACCTGTGAGAGCAGACACAGGCATGTCAGCACCCAAACTTTCGTACCTTCTCGTCCCTGTTGTCGAGATGATGCTCATGGGGTCTTGGTGTTGTGCAGTTCACTCAGCATCAAAGTCACTGAAAGCGTAGATCGCTGTGTGAGACAGCTTCCGGTTTCATGCCAACCATACGTGACACGTGGCGGGTTGCGGTGGTAATGGATCTGACTGGTTGCCGCTTCTTTTCAGATATTTTATTTAATGATGTACGAGATTTACGAATATTTGGCGTTTGGCAGTTCCTAGTGCCACATCATGTGTTAACACGTCGACACCTTCACCCCCCTCTCCGGGGGTGACAGTGTTACCCACCGAAGCATAGGGGAGATAAACCCCCCTTGAGCGCGTTGAAGAATCAAGGTCCACAAGCAATTTCCCCCAAAGGGCGTTGCTCTTAGCACTAAACGGCCGCATCCGCTTTCTGAGCGCATTGCGAAACAAGAGAAGATTGACGCATACATGTATCATATTGCTGCTGGTGGAGGGAATTCTAAGACAGGGTGCTGTCGCCAGCAGAACTGAACCATTGGGGCCGGAAGTTGACAACATCAATCAGGCTTGTTTGGGTGGAAAGTTGAGGAGTTGGATGCCCAATTATGGCCTTGTTGACTCTGTGTCCTGTGTCTCCTTACGTATTAATAGCATACATGGCGACTAAGCTTGCTGTGATGTTGACCTCCGTCAGGTGAGGCGTAGCACCTCTCGGCAGGTGCGTCCATAGACTGACAGGAGAGCGGCCATGGCTGCAAATTAAAACGATTATATACGGTGTAGGAGTGGTGTTGCGAGGAGCGGCATCCCTGGAGCGGCTGTCGGCAGGACAGGTGCCGCTGTGCGTGCCATTGCTTCCTGTGGTGGTGCTGGAGTTGTGGCTCGAGGCCCAGACCGGCCTGGAGACCTGCCTGGGCGCCACCCAGACATCTACCCACCCGCCTATCCACACGACAGCCCACGTCCAGGTGGGCCAATGCCTGCTAGCCCAGTCTGAAATTGTGTTCGGAGGAGCAGATGTGCAGGACTGGGTTGTTGATTGTGGTACGGGTGGGTGTTGTGCCTGTGTGGCTGCAGTAGACCCAGGCAATCCCGACCCTGACCTCTACCCCCCTGACGTGGGCACCCCGCGCCGGGACCCAGATGTCGTGCCACCCCGCTACCCCTCACCTGGTGACCAACTCGGCTGTACAGCGCCATCTTAGGCACCGGCATTGCACCCACTCCTTGCCCTTCATAAACTTTGCCCTGCTGCCTCCTGTGCTGGTAATTTCCAGTCACCCGACCACCAACATAGCTCCGAATGCACGGCTCACGATTCTGCCGGTGCTGCAGACATCTTCCCGCCCCCCACCGACAACCCAGACATGCCGGAGCCGCCGCTGCCGGGCAAGGGACCCTTCATGGCAGCTCTGCTGGCACACTCCCGCACAAACCAGTGCACAGGGGGCTTGCGCACTTCGCAGCCAGCCCTGCTGCTGAAGACGGATGGCGGCAACCCCTGGCTGGAGGCCAGGCGGGCTCTTAGCTGCGGCCTGCACACCTCAGCCGTGGCCAGATGGGCAGGAGGTGGCCGCAGCAGTGAGGAGCACCCAGGAAGGGGCATGTCGGAGAAGGAGCAGGAGGCTGCCAACCAGACCAGGTGGGGGCCTGGACTGTGTGGGGCTGGAGTCTAGTGAGGCTGGGCCATAAACCAAGCCTTGGGCCCTGCCTGCGCCTGTTGCACTCACTGCACCACATGTGCACACAAGCCGCTGCCCCCTGCAGTGCGGCTAAGGAGGGTGAGCCGCTGCAGGAGGATGGCACCCCCATGTCAGCCGCATCTGCTGCCCAGGGAGCCCTGCAGCCCGAGGAGACGGGCCACAGTGCCGATGTGCCCAAGGCCACAGCCACTAGGTTTGATGTGGACCACCAGGCAAGCAAGCTTGGCCTGCTGTGCCCCTGCTGATGGGACTACGGGGGAGCGCCATGCCTGTGGTAAACTTGCCATTCAGGATGGCGCTTTCTGTGTTATGGGGTATGTTTCAAGCCGCCAAGGCAGGTTGCTGTTTTCTGTTGTCAACATACACTGTTCTTAGGTCCTAGTTTGCAGGTTGGGCCCAAGGCCAAGGTTGGTGTGCCACCAGAGGTTCCCACTGAGGTGCCCCGGCCTGGCTTCCCAAACACAGATCACTGAGCCAGCGGGGCCGCTGGCAAGAACATTGGAGACACCGAAAGAAATGTAACCTGTGTGCAGAGTCAGCAAGGGCGTTGACAGTTAAAGTTGCCATGTGTATGCTTTGCTTTTGCTTGTTCGTTGCCAAAGTGCTGCGATAACCTGCACAGGTGCTCACATTGCAACGCGGCACAGCTTGATGATGCATTGCAAGGGAAAGAGTGCAGCAAAAGGGGTGCTTGGTAGGAAAGGAATACTCAGGCAGCGACGAAGCAGGAGCAGAGTAAAAGCAGCGGGCAAGGGGATATGGAAATTTGACACACAGTGAAAAGGAATATTGCAATTGCGCATGCACACCAGTGGCAGGGAAAATGGGGGCCGCACGTTACGGCCGGCCCAGACATGTGTAAACAGTGGGCCCTTGCATACATGCCAGCCAGCCGTGTGAGGTGCTGAGCTCAGAGGGCGCTCTCGCTGCTGATGGAGGGGTGTCGCCGAGTGGCGCGCGCTGGCGGCTGCTCCCCACCGTCCTCGCTGGGCCCGCCCTCAGTGTTGCCGGAAAAACGTGCTAGGCCCCTGTCCAGCGAGGCGGTGGGGCTGACTTTGTGCTTGGTGGAGGACTGTTTGCGAGATGCGGTGGCACCGCTCGCAGCTGCCAACAAGGTCTGCAATCAAGCACAACAGCAGGGGAATTGGAACCTCGAAGCATAAAGTGACTGACAAAGGCAAATAGCGGCATAGTCGCCACGAAATGCAGCAGCTCCATGCAAGCCACGCTTCATGGCAGACACACGGCAATCCAGCCTGGGGCCTCGATCACCTGCAGGCTGCCGCTCCCGCTGGCTGCCGTCACCGCCAGCCGCCCGCTGCCGCTCCCCCCCGGCTGCCACCCCTTGTCCCGTGCTGCTCCACTGCCACCGCCGCCTGCTGCGGGGGCCGCGCTGCTGCCGACAGACTTGAGCTCAAACTCGGGACTGTTTGTGAGCTGCTGCAGGGCTGAGTATGAGGCGCTGCTGCCCAAAAAGCCCTCCCTCTCTAGTGCTGCAGGGTAGGAGCGGTCCATGTGGCCCCCAACCTCGGGGTCATCCCCATCCACATGCATCCCATCACCGCCGCCACCGAGCCCCAGGCTCTCCAGCTGCGCGGGGCTCATGTGGGTCTGAGCGCGCTTGATGGCTTGCCTGCAGGGGGCGCCAGCGGAAAATGTAGGCTGGCAAAGGCGCGAGACGCGTGCAATGGACAGCTACTCAGTATGCCTGCCTTGTGTTGGTCTGCCCCATTGCCACCCGCCCTGTCGTTTGGGGCTGGCTCTAGGTGCTCTGTACATACGGCAGGCAATCTAAAATCAGCGTTGGGTGCTCTCTGCCCATGCATCAACTGCCCTGCCTGCGCCTTTGCTGTACCCTGCCTCCCGCCGCTACCCCTTTATCCTCCTCATCCCCAGTCACTCACTTGATGGAGTAGGAGACGAACAGTGCTCCCACCACACACATGACCAGTGATATGCCCAACATCACCCACTCAAACACGGGGGGCGGCCCGCCCTCCCCGCTGATGATGGAGTGGATGTTGTCAGCCATGCTGCGCAAGGGAGGGAAGTTTGATTCAAGACAACTGCTTGGCTTTTAACAACACACTTGACTGGAACTGGAATACTGGCAGGGTAACACCCAGGTCATCAGCATGGTGTAGGGTGGTCCCCACACACTGCAGAAGGCCAGCAGGCCGCCAGGCAGATACCGGTGTTCTTGTCGCTACCTTTCGCTCCATCCGCTGCGTGGTGCCTCCTGCCCCTCACCTGCCAAAGTATGCAAACACCGCACACTCGTAGACAATGCCCACCGCTGACACCAGTGCGAACTGCCAGAAGGGAATGTTGGTGGTGGCCATTGCAATGTTGAGCTGCAACAGGGGCGCCAGCCATGGCAGGCGAGCAAGGCTTAACGTTTCAATAGTACATTGGATAAGCACTGACAGGCCAGGCAGCCCAACATAGCAATTGTTGCGTCCTGTACGTAAGGGCAGAAGCAGCCTGTTGCTAAACTGCCTCCTGCCGTCTGCTGCCTACCAACCCTGCCCAAAGCACCTCTATAATGTTATCAGTCCCACCGCCTGCCGCTTACCAGGTTGTAGGGGATGATGGGGCTGAAGCGCATAATGAGCACCAGCTTCCAGCCATCGTGCTCAATGGCCTTGTCAATGATGGCCCACTTCTTCCACTTGCGCTTCAGCGTGCTCTCCACCCAGCCGTGGAACAGGTAGCGCGCCAGCAAGAAGGCCAGCGCCTGTCCCACAGCGCCGCCCGCCCAGACTGCCAGCAGGCCGCGCCAGAAGCCAAACACAAAACCCGCACCCAAAATCAGCACCACCCCCGGCAGGAACAGGGCCACTACAGCGGTGTACATGCCTGCGGGCAGCAGGGCAGAGGCAGGGGTGTACATGCATGTCAAGCAATGGCACAGGCACTTGCTGCTGCCAGCATGGGTTTCGGCATAACTGCATGTATGCACACCATGAGCCGGCACAGCAGCGGTAGAGATGAGCCACGCACCCACAAAGATGCCCCAGCCGGCCCAGCCGTTGTGCCGCTGGAACCATGTCAGAATGTTGCCAAAGAAGCCAAAACCCTGCACTTTAGCAAACAGGCAGAGAAGGGCAGAAGCATGCATGAGAGATAAGAGCAGAGAGGCTTGACATGGTCGATGCATTACTCCAGGAAGTGGAGGGGCACTTCCTTGCAAGCAGCACCACGCGATGCCATGCGCAGGAGGGGCCGGCAGGAAGTGGCACAGCCTCCGTGAGGCAGTTGTACAAGGCCTACTGGTACCGCAGGCCCCACCTTGACGGAAATCAGCACTATGAGGGTGATCAGCAAAGCTATGATGACGCCCTTGGACCAGTGCGAAAGAATGAAGGCTAACAATCGCTTGCAGAATAGCATCAGCTTCTCTTTCCGCGTGCGAGAGGTCTGCAGCATAGGAATGCAGGCCAAGGGTTGGCTGGAGCTGCCGAATAGTGGTGACAACAGGCTAGTCAGCAAGTTAAGCGTCACAAAGCATCTTGAAACAACTGCAATCGCTATGCAAAGGGAGAAGCTGCAGCACCAATAACACAAAGGCGGTAGCGAGGACCATGCGGCAACTGGCAGTGCCAATCGCAACCGGGAACGCAGTACCCGCCGCCACATCCACTCACATGTATCAAAGGCGTCATGCCATCGTCGCTGAGTGCTGAGCTGCCTACCAGACGAGCATTCTCCGAGTACTCTGCCGCATCGCTGCTGACCGTGCTGTTCATACGCGGACTTACGGGCGAGCCGCCGCCTTGCCCGCTGGCGGGACCCACTCCAGGGGGGGGAGACTGGTAGCGTCCCTCCGCTAGAGGAATGGACCGTTCCTTGTCCATATTCTCACTCGGGGAAGGCCGCAGCGGGCTACTTCTGCCATTCATACGCTCCTGCTTCGGGCACTCCGCAGAGGGTGCCCTGTCTGGCGTGCCGGCGGGCTCCACCGGTTTGCAGAACGAAGAATAGGGGTGCCGTGGGCCTGGATCACAACACTGGAGCTGGGCGAGGGCTTGGGGAGCAAGGGGCTCGAACAAGTCAAGTGGCGGGTCCCAAGGGCCCAGGCCCCTTTTTCCTAATTGTTCGAGTTGCAGAAGGTGGAAGCGAGTGGATGGTGACGGAGTTGCACCAGCCGGGTGTGAGTGCTGGGCCGGGCACAGCATGCTGGTGGGTGGGTGGGTGCTCATCTCGTGCCCCCAGCTTTGTCGTAAACCCTCACCATTTCATGGATCGACAAAGGGCCTGGCACCACAGATCGTGTACTGACAACTTCGATATGCCGCTGCCAGTGAGTGCAGCGTTGACCGCAAGCTCATGGAGCTTGAAGCGGGGCTCATGCAGCTGTGCAAAAGTACTCGCTGGATTATGGAGTGCATGCTCAACTTCGTGAGACCTATAAGCACGATAAACAATTTCAGTGTAGATGAGGGTCTGCAGCCTTGTGTCTCTACTCACACCTGCCTAGGCACGGCAGCCAGCCCGCCGTCCCAGTTTCCATGCTGCACTGCCTTGACAGGCATGCCACCACCCAGCGTTGCGTGCCATCCCCTATGCAAGCAGCACCACTGCTGAGCACTTGTTGTCACAGCGTGCCATCCCCTATGCAAGCAGCACCACTGCTGAGCACTTGTTGTCACAGAATAAGAGTGCGCATAGGGTGCCTGTTCAGGCTGCCCAGTGGGCCGCGGGTACAAGAACTTGCAGGAGCAGGCGGGCGGGGGTGGGCGCGAGGAGAGTGAAGTCGCAGCAAAGATGTTTGAAAGCAACGATCGGTGTGAAAGAGGAACAGGTGCAGGCAATATACAGTGCAACAGAAAAGGAGTGAAACGGGGTGAGGCAGCTGCAAGGGCGTTGATGACAACAGCGGTTGCGGGAGCTGCTGCAGCGAGAGGGCGACTGCTTCCAGCGGTCTGTGCTTGTGCCATGCCCTGCGTGCACTGCAGGTGGTGCTCAAGGCTTGATGATGAGCAATGGCTGCAAGACAAGATTAGGGGACAAGGGAAGAGTGGTAACTGCAGGAGTGAGGATAAGGTTTTGTGTGCTGTGCTCCGCATTCCACCCACTGTGCCACAACGCCTTCACACCCACACCCCTGCTGAAGTGGCCCAGCAGCCATGTAATTCCGCCCTCACCTGGCCCGGCAGCACGGCCTGGCCATTCTCCGCCAGGATCTTGACGACAGTGCCAGAAATCTCCGCCTCAACTGCAGCGAGCAACGGGGGAAGGCGGCAAGCAAACTCGTCAGGTGCCTGGGCCGGCGAGTTGTAATAAAGAATGTTATGGCTGGATGCAACCCTTCAAAAATACAAGAAGCATGGTGGCTGGGAGCTGCAGTGCTGAGAAACCGCATGCAGGCGCCACAGCCCCCGGGCATGGCGCCGCTCTGCTGCCATGCTGGCACTGGGCCCCCGGCTGAGCCCAGAGCAGAACGCAGCGATACTTTCTCTCATTGAGCAGTTTCATAGCCTGCGCATCACAAGGGGAAATAATACAAAGAATTATCCTTGGGAGAATGTAAGGGACTGCAGCGCAACCACCGACTCCCGCCGCCATATGCAGGTCATGCGCCCACCCCCCTGCAGCCTGCATAACTGACCTCCACGATGCACACTGTCTGGCCCTTGCTCACAACATCGCCCTCCTGCAAAACAGGATGACAGAATACCGTAGGCAGGGAGGGCGGCAGGCAGAAGTGGGACACAGCCCCAGGCACAGCGTGCACGTCATGGTACATCTGACGGCTTTTTTCCCATATAAGCTCCAACACCGTGTTGCAAACTGCCAATCTACCAACCATCCCCCTGCCCTGCCAAGCTGACACCAGCCACCAACAACACCTTGACAAATGGCGGCTCGCCAGGGGCGGGGGAGCGGTACAGCGTGCCCGCCATGGGAGACACAAGCTCCTTGCCGTCAGCCGCAGCAGGGGCAGCAGCAGGCTTGGGGGCAGCAGGTGCAGCGGGTGCTGGTGCTGCGGCCGCAGGGGCGGGCGCGGGCGGTGCAGCAGGCGCGGCCATGGGTGCCGGGGCGGCTGGTGCGTATGCCGCAGGTGCTTGCATGTGGATGATCTGCGGCTCAGCTGCCTCCAGTGCCTCCTTCTTCTTCACTGACAGCTTGAACTTCTTGCTGTTCAGTTCCAGCTCAACAATGTCTGTGGAGTGCACCATCCTGTTGCAACAAGAAATTGTGCACAATGGCGCAGCGACTCAGGTGGCAGCGGCAGAGGTCAGTTCAGCGAGGGCGAGGTCAAAGAAGGGGCACCACATCGTGTCATCCCCACCATACATCCCTCCAGCTCCTTGGCAAGTATTCTCAGATCCGCGTGGTCAACAATCAAGGTAGCGAGCCCCGTGCGCAGCATTCTGGCGGTCACCGTGCACCGCCCACCCCTCACTTTATCAGCTCGGTCAGCTCGTCGAAGTCCATGGCGCCGTTGGTGGCCTTGGTAGGGGCGCCATTGGCGCTAGCGGCCTTCACCTCCTCTGCAGCCGCCCTGGCCAGCACCGCTGCACGGGCCTGCACCTCCCAGCAGGGCAGGGCGTCAATCGACGTCCTTAGGCATACCCCGGTCGTCACAGCGCTCCCATTACGCGCATTGTGCTTTACAACTCTATCTGGCGCACCTTGGGGGCCGCGGGAATCGCACGGGGCTGCACCGAGGCCTTGCTGGCCTGGCCGCGCACCAGGCACGCACGCTCTGCAATGGCTGCCTGCATTTTGATGATCAAATGGTTGAAGGGCCCGATCGCCGCGCAATTGGACGCCTCGCGAGTTCTCCCACAGTTTCTTAATCTCAGAGGGAGCCCGGGATCGCTTTGGGGTCGGCCACCGGTACCCATTGCGGCCAGGTTGCCCTGGCATGGCTTGTGCAATATATTTATTGGTTTTTGATAGGTTACCCTCGACCTACAGCTCACTGCCACTTTGCAACACCGCCAGGTGGATAGCAGGGGCTGAGGGAAGCCCTGCAGGGTGTCTGTGGGATCCATATCATTTTGTTAAGATAATGTCGGCTTGCTAGAACCAGACCAACCCCTCTGCACCAGACCCCAATGGGCCTGGTAAGCGTGGGCCCGAGTGCCTCACGCCCCTCGCCGGGCAACTGCATCAGGTGAGGACTTAACCGGCTTGGATTGCAATAGGGACCCAGCCCATCAACACGCCGTTAAGGGTTGCTGGACGGTGCCCCCCTGCTTGCAGGCGCGGCGGCGGCGGTGGGCGGGTGGTGGTGGCTGCAGCGCCACCCTCCGATCCAGAGCCAGGGGCGGCTGTGAGCAGGCTTGTGGGAAGAGGAGGCAAGGCCGGCAGGAAGGATGCAACGGGCTGGCGGAACCCGCCCCAGCAGTGGCCCCAGCCTGGCCAGCAGCCGGCAGGCAGTGCTGGCAGCGACAGCACAGGCGGAGCCGGCAGGTGGCGGTGGCAGGGTCGCCCTGCCCGCCCGCTCCAGCGCGGCAGCAGTGCAACTGATCCAGAGGCTGAGCAGCAGCAGCCACAGGATCAGCAACAACAGCAGGAGGGGGTATGGGCCTCGCAGCCGCGCAAGCCGTTGGCCAGCCTGGCTGGTCCGCCGCTGTCCCGCAGGTCAGAGGGCGGCAGTGCCAATGCCAGCACAAGCGCTGATAAAGATGAGGGCCTGCAGCAACAGCGACGGCAGTGGAGGCAGCACACGCTACGTTCGCTGCGCCAGGACCTGCACCAGCAGCAGAGGAGGCAGCGGCAGGGGCAGACGGGCGCTGGTGTCGGCGGGGACTCTGCTGCGGTCACCAGCAATAGGCCGAGTGCCCCTGGCAGCGCTGGCCGTGCCCTGGCATCCTACTCGAGTGATCTGGAGTCAGATAGCGAGTATGATTGGCCGCCTCCAGTGCCCAGAAGCGGCGGCAGCAGCGGTGGCAAAGCGGGGAGCGCAGCGGGACCGCAGCAGCAGCGGCAGCAGGCGCAGCGTGGCGCAGGAGTGGGCGGGCAGCTGACGCCGCCGCAGCGGCAGCGCTGGCCTAAAAGCGGTAATGCTCGGATTGACTACGAGGACAGCATGCTGCCAGAGGGATATTTCCTGCGATTGCTCCAGGGTAAGTGCCTGCTGCTGCTGCTGGCTGCCTTGCCTACAGCTTGGGAGCCGCCCATGCCAGCCTGCTGGCCTGCTTTCCATGCTGCTGGGGATTGTGCTGCAACTTGCAGGCCTGGCTGTGCTTGCTTGCAAGTGCGATTCCTCCGCTTGCGTTGCCAGCATGCCAGTGCTGATTTGCACCCACAAATCGCCTGCTGTGCCAGCATACCTGGTGAATCTCCCACCCCTCAGCCGGCTGCTGCCGTCTCCGACAACCTGTGTCAGGTGCTATGCCACACATGCTCAGCATGATATGTCCCTCAAACCCTGCCTCACCCGCTACGTCTGTCCCCCTTCCTACCATCGCAATCGCAGCGCAAGGGGTTGTTGGCGAGGATGGGCAGCCCACAGAGCAGGGTCGCAGGGAGGGTGTGGGGCTCAGCAGCTACCTAAACGTCGGCATCAACAAGATGCTGTCGCACAGCACAGAGTGAGTGAGCAGGAGCGGTACAACCTGAATGCTGTATTGCGCTGTTCCGCCTGCGTTTTACATTCAATCTGTGTACTGCTGTGCTGCGACGCTGTGATGCACCCTGCTGTGCTCACTGCTGCAGCGTGGGCACCATATTCTCGCTGGTGCGTGATGTGGGCTACCTCATGGACACCATCAACACCAGCACAGCCATGCACAGGCTGGGCAAGGTGGCACGCCGGCGCAAGGATGTAGAGCCAGGTGCAGCGCGGGCGTGCCTGACCCCTGGTGGCACAACTGTGGTCTACATTGGAGTTGGCAGTTGTGGTGGCAGCATGCTTACAAAAACAGGCAGCAGTGCTGCGCTTGTGGGGTTCTGGGGTTTGGTTTGTAAACCGTTGAGCACGGCACTGGCATGTGGCATGCGCCAGCTGGATTGACTTGTGAGCGGATGCAGCTTGAGACGCCCTTGTTGTTCTGCACAACATGATGTTTGCGGTTTTTACTGTTCTCACCGATATGCTGCGACACAGGAGTCATTTCTTCTTTACTCGTGCACTGCTGACCTGGTGCATCAGCCGGGCGTTCACTCTCTCCCCCATGAAACCCCCCGTCCTTGCCTGCCCCCCTCGCAGGCATCAGCAAGCGCGTGGTGTCACACCCCTGCTACGCCCTGCTGCTGGAGTGTGTGGAAAGCATGGTGGAGGAGTACCAGCCGCGCGGCTTGGCCAACACCATGTGGGGGCTGGCAGGTGATTGGGCTGCTCCACACTTTCAGCAGTCGATCCGCACGGGCTGCTTTGCACGCTACCCTGGCTTTCCCTATATCTGTGCACTTTGGTACCCAGAAACCAACCACACCCAAGGGCCCATGCGCACACGCAGTCCTACAATCTCACCCACCCATGTACACCTGGCATTTTGGCAACGCACTAACACCACTTTCTTCCCGCCGTTGGCGCCCTCCCCCACCCCCCCATCCCCCTCCTCTGCAGCCCTGGGTGACGTTGAGCGTGCAGACCTTGCGCGGCGGCTGGCCTTGGCCATTGTGTCTCACCGGCCTGGGGAGTACCGGGCCCAGGAGCTGAGCAATGTGATCTGGGCGCTGGGCACGCTGGGGGTGCTGTGCGAGGAGGCCCTGGACACGCTGCTCAAAGGGGTGAGGCGTGTGCAGGCTGCTGTTGGGGGATGGAGGGGTGGGGTGGGGTGCTTCAGTTGTCGTGGTGAGGTGTGGCTGTGGTGCTGGCTTTGCCTCTGGACCCAAAGAATTCACTTGGCTGTCCTGCTTGATGTGTCACTGCTCGCTGGCCTGCTTGGCCTACTGGCAGGCAGCTGCTTTGCCGTGACTGCAAGTGCCAGCCTTGTCATATGTGTACAAGGGTTTGAGCACGGGGGTGACGTGTTGTTTTATCCCCCCATACCCACCAGCTTCTACACCCCGTTGACGTTGGAACACCCCCCTTTGTGCCTCTGCAGGTGGTTCAGCATATAGACAGCTTCATCCCTCAAGGGCTGTCCAACATGGTATGGGCCTGCGCACACCTGCGCAACGGCACACGCGGCTGCATCGGCCCCACCATGGGCGGCAACCCGCCCACATTCGTGCCGCGAGAGCTGCGTCCCGGCTGGCAGCCCTCACCCGCATTCCTGGAGGCAGTGGCGGCGGCGGCCACACGCCTCATGCCAGAGTTCCAGTCACAGGTGGGTGGATGGGTGGGGTGGGTGG
>JAAMXP010001427.1:0-18936 GCA_019693395.1 Ettlia oleoabundans | reverse complement strand
GATACGGTGGGTGTGAGCAGGGGTTGGGCGGGTTGGGTGGGCAGTGGCAGGTGCTGCAGGGGTGGCGACGACTGGGCTCAAATTGCGCCTTGCTTGACGCAGGAAGGGGTTTTTAAGGGGAGGAGTGGGGCCTGGGCCAGCAGAATATGGCTGCATTGTTTGCGCCCAGGGCAAAGTTGTGCGGCGGCAATGGCCCATGCAGCATCAGCCCACAGGCTGGTGCCGGCATGCACTGCATGCACAGCAGGGTGGCTGCCATATTCTAATCGCCAAGCCCGCGGTCCCTTTCCTTCATCCCCCTTGTTACCCCCCCGCCTCCACCCGGCCGTTGCAGGTGCGTGGTTGACCACCTGGGCAGCCGGCACCCGGACCTCAAGCCCCTGCTGCTGCTCAACGTGGGCAGAACCAAGGCGCCGCAGGTGGGTGGGTGGGTGGGGTGGGGTGGGGGTGGGGGTGGGTGTTGGCTCCATTGTGAGCATGGGAGATGGAGGTGGTTGGTAGTGGCATGCAGATGGTGGCAGGCATGCCTGCCTGGGCTTGAGGCGCTCCGCCTGCCCGCCTGCTGGCATCACCCCTATGTCTCAGCTGCCCGCTGGCTTGTGTGCGCTGTGTTCAGGCCAAGTCTGCCACTGCCCAGGCGCTGATGCAAGAGCTGAGGGAGGCGCACAGCTTCTACGTAACACCCGCCGGCAGCAACGACGACTGGTGGGCGAAGGGGTGGGATGTGTGTGCACGCGTGTGATAACCTCTGGCTCAATGGGTTGCTGTATGCGTGCCTGTCGGTGGTGTGTTTGGCTTGTGGTGATAGAGTGGGCCTGCTGCGTATGGGAAGTTGAAATCGCCGCCTGCACAAGATGGTCCCAGTTCTAGTTGCACCCACCCCCACGCGCGCTGATGTGGTGTATGTGGTGCTTGGCCCCCTGTCACCCTGCCTGTGCTGCCTCCACGCCTTCTGTACCTCCTGTTCTGCTAGTTCTGCCTGCTCAATGTCCCCCCTCTGTGCTGTACCGCTGCAGGTACTGGATTTACGCCGCGGTGACAGCGGGGGAGCGTGGCCTGCTGGTGAGCAACGACGAGATGAGGGACCACATCTTCCAGGTGGGCTCTGGTGGGTGCAGGCCTGATGGCACACTGCCGGCATGGCCTGCCTTGCTGGCGGGTGGCTGGCAGCACCGCCTGCCTGCTCCTTAAGACCCCACCCCAATATCCACTTAAACACTTCATGCGACAACCAGCCACGCGTGCCGCCACCCCCACGCTGTGTGTGCGCAGCTGCTGGCCCCCAAGTACTTTTTGAAGTGGAAGCAGCGCCACCAGCTCAAGTACAAGTTCACACTAGCGGGCCTGGAGGTGCGCCAAGGTCGCTGCGTGCGACAGTGGGGTGAAGAGGGTGGTGGGTGGCTGCATGCTTCCTCCCGCCTCGCATCCAGGCTTTCCACCACATTCCCAACACTCTTACACCCACACCTCCGCCCACCCACCCGCACCCTGCCCCGCTTGGTTGCAGCTGGACTACCCCGCCCCCTACACCACATGCACCCAGCAGCTGAAGTGCGGCAGCTGGCTGTTCCCAGGGGCCGACGGCAGCTGGCTGTGCGCGCACCGCATACCACCACTCAAGAGCGCTGAGCCGGAGGAAGCAGCACAGGCAGCAGAGACGGGTGCAGTGGCAGCAGCAGTCGATCAGCATGCTGACAATCACGCTGCAGATTGACAGCCTACTGAATTTGGGCCTATATTCTGACCTTTTCCAACGTCACGCTTTCTTGTGCAGTTTACACGCTATATGCAAGCGGCAATCAGGGAAGCCGCTGCAAGCTGCGGATTGCTCTCAGTCGTGTAGCCTGCTTGCATTAGTGGCGTCCTTATCATTGCGGTGCGCGTGGCCCTTCACTGCCGCTGCGTAGTCCCTGGCAGCGGCAATGTCGGTCTCTGCCTGCGCCTCAGCAACTGAACGCATGCGCTCCTCTGCGAGCAGGCAGGGTGGGGCCAACTCAAGCAGCGGCAGCCGCACGGTGCAAACTGCTGACTGAGACACACACACAGACACACCCAAAGCACAGCAGCACATGCATGCGTCCCGCGAAGCCATCCAGGCACAGCCAAGCAACCAGCCCAACTTGATGCGGCGCATTGATGCGGCGCGAGGCAGTTTGAGCGCACCTATTGATACCCCCCCCCCTCCCCCCCAAGCAAGCCACTCACGCTCCCAGCAAACCTTCTCCCAGTCACCCACCCACTCACCTGGGTCGTGCTGGCGCAGCGGATCCATCAGCACCTCCACCCCATCGCCCTCAAATTGCGGCTCACGCGCCTGTGCCCTGCAGCGAATTGGCAGATTTTGTCAGTTCGCTTGCAAGCTGGCAGCTGTTAAGTGTAGCTGCCAGAGCAAACCTCTGGGGTGTGCTGCAATGTCGCGCCCACGGCAGTCTGCAGGGGGGCTACTGGTGCGGTGCTCACTGCAGCGACTGGTCATTCTGTGGGGCGACTCCCGGCGTTGTTCTTGTGTCACCCTCTCCTGTCTTCACTGCCAGGGGAGTCTGCGCCATGACAAAGCAGAGAAGTCCGGGGTTGGTTGGAGAGCTGGGCGGTATCGAAGTGTGTTGCTCGAAACCACAACGAGACCCCACCAACCGTGCCTCGCACTAACCTGCTTACTGAACATGCCAGGCGGATCTGAGGCCTTCATTTTAGGTGAGAAGCACAGCGATTATAGCCGAAAAAAGTGCGGGAGTCGCCTGTGATGTGCTCGACCTCAGCTGGATGCAGCTTGTTGCAGATGTGCCTCCTGAAAAGATACCAAAACATTGGGGCAGAAATACGCAGTGGCAGGGTGCTGACTAGGCCAGGAAAGAAGAACTTCATCAGAACCTTGGATATGAGGCTGAGAGGCAACCGCCCTTTGCAAGAGTCATCCTGCCAGTGCGAGCTATGCTACGCGGCCACGACCCAGTCAAACTGCAGGGCGAGGGAGAGCCCAGGGCTGTGCCAGACACGCAGCCTGGGGAGCAGCCAACGGCCGAGGCCAAGCAGACCATTGCTGATCTCCATGAACAACCAGAAGACGTGCCCAAAGGTGGCCACGCTGGGCAAGACCCTGTGTTGACTTGGTGAAGGGCGGGGAGTCGCACCCCGGTTGGCCAGCAGGGGCACCGTCGCTGACCAAACGCCTTTGCTGTCACTTTTTGGTGACGCCGGGGCCCTGTCAACCGTGCTGTGGTGCAGGTGGTTCAAGCAACTTGGGACCTAATGTCGGCCCAGCGGGCACCAGTGTGCTGAGCGCTGGATACGGCAACACCACAAAAGGCACCATAGCAGGCAGCGGAGTTGGCGCTGGCCCCAAGCCGCTGGGGGGCAGCAAGACGGGCACCGGCAGCTGAGCTGGCAACCAAAGCCTGTTGACTTTGGAGGCGGCTACAACACGGCCATGTCCAACAGCCCATCAATCCCGCTCAAACTTTGCTGCTAGACCCCTGAAACGCTACAGCAGTGCAAAACAGTGTTACACCCCCCCCCCCCATCCTATGAGGAGAGGGGGTTCTGTATGGACAGATCGGTAGTACAGCTAATGCGCTGATTAAGAAAGGATCTGGAATGCAGCCAAGGAGGAGGTTGCTGCTGCCGCACAATAGAGGTCTCGATACTGCCCAGCACTTGGGGAAGTACAAGAGAGGCAGATGAAAAAGAGATGCGAGTGTGTTGGGTTCCCTGAAGGGGCCTGTGGGCAGGCAGGCGCGATGGACCGGGGGCTGAATGAGGTTTGGTGGCATGCCGCTGGCAGGTTGAAAGACAACAGAGGTACCAGCAGGACAAGTATGTGGAGAGGCACCCATTTGCGGTGCAGGAAATCATGGTTAGCCACAAAGTGGGAGTGCTACAAGTGCCTGAGTGCCCGTGTCAAAACTTGGGGCTGTGGGGGATCAAGCAAGTACGAGGAAGGAAGGCGCCACATCTGGCGCGCATGAGGCCAGCACTGGAAAGGCTTGGTGCAGCCCCCCCAGGGCCACCCTGCGCGCCATAACAGGCAGCGGTTTGAGGGTGAGATGCCACTTCCGCTGAGCAAGAATCAGTATCGAACAAAAGGGGGGGCGGGGAGGGGGGGTATAAGCACATGCAGGCTGCCAATTCCGGCAGCAAAGCATACAGGATGGATCGGGGAACAAAATGGCATGGAGGCGGGGAGAATGGGGGTGAGGCGCGTAGCCAAAGCTGGGACCTGTTGGCCGGCTGCCCCATAAGGCTCAAAACCCAGCGGGTAAGATGGATGCCAGCGCTGAGTGTCAACCAAGTGCTGCGGATCCTGGGCACACGCTCGATACGCTATCAGTGAAGCAAGAACAGGGCAAGAAGAATCGTAGGTGTAGGGTAAGGTGGTGAGAGAGACAGGTGGGGTCATGAGTTGGTTGGGGAATGCGTTTGCTTTGAAGATTACGAGCAGAGAGGTGGAGTGGGCAGTGGGATGGGTGCTGCTGTTGTCAGCAGGCTCCTCGCACGGCTTCAGAAGTAGCGCATGGTGCGGCTGCGGAAGAAATCGTAGTCTCGGCAGCTGATACCCAATGCCGCGGGTGGCAGGCAGCCCACCGGCTCCCATGTGACATCCGGTGTCACAGAGGTGGCACCTCCAGCGCCAACGGGGCGCAGTGCCAGCAGCCCCGAGCCGCTGACAAGACGCTCCGCACACTGCGCCATCTCCTCCTGCTGTATCTCCCAGCCCAATGGTCCGCCTTTGACGACAGGGTAGGGGTGCGACACCACTGCCGTGCCACGCCACACTCCCACCACGTGCCCGCCAGTGGCCAGCGGGGTCCCAGGGACAGCGCACACATCTGCGGCGCAACACAACGGGGTGTCAGGCATAGGTCAATGATGAAGCCTCGCCAAACAGGAAGCCAGGGTGAACAATAGAGGGCCGGAAGAGCGAACGCAGCAGCAGCAGCAGCAGCAAGTGGGATAGCATCACCAAGTCAGCATCAAGGCAAGCTGTGAGGAAGCACCACAACCACGTTCAATACTGCATAATTGTCATTCAGGGTTGCGCAACCTGGCTGGCCAATTTGTGCAAAACCGCGCAGCACACCAACCTGGGGGCAGCTGCGCCGCCACAAGCGTTTCTGTCCAATTTTCACCTCGATCCGTTGCATACCACACCAGCCCGGCCACCGGCACAGGCAGCACCTCGCCACCTCCGTCGCCCATATCAGAGATGGCCGACGAGCTGGGGCTGCGCACGGTAGAGGAGGTAAGGGGGGAGGCACAGGGATGCCACTCGCACCCTGGCACGCTGTCGCAGGTCCTGGTGGCGCATGCGCAGCCGCTAGGCGCGCTGCTGGCAGTTGAGGAGCAGGCGAGGCGGCTACGCTCCAGCCGGGGGTCGAGGCTGCCCCCCATACTGCCGTTGGTGCTGCCGCCGTCCACAGAATGGCAGCGACTGGCGCCCAAGGTTGTGCGGGTGCCCGTGTCTGAGCAAGTTGGGGAGTTTGGGAAGCTGCAGATGGCGGTGGGCGTGCCTGCACCTGTGCCCGCGCCACCAGTGCAACCACTGGCGGCATGCCTCACGTCAGCCACCACCGGCAGGCCTGCTGTCAGCATGCTCTTGTAGCTGGGGCGCGCAGGCACGCTGGGTGGGGGGCGCGGTGCGGGAGTGCCGACTGCCGGCGCCGCCACCTCCTGGCTGGCAGGCTGCGCCACCGGCGAGTCCTGTCCCGCCTGCCCCTGCTGTGCCTGTGCAGCGGCCATCGCCTTAGCCTGTTGCTGTGCCTCCTGCTCCTCAGCTGCTGCTGTTGCTGCTGCCGCCCCGTCAGGCTTTGAGTTGGCTGCCTCCCAGAGCGAGGCCAGGGTGTGGAAGGTGAGGAAGCGAGCCGTGAGTGGGGCCTCAGGGATGCTGCACAGCGGGTACCACGCCACAGCATACCTGCAGCAGCAGCAGCACACAGGAGCAGGCCATTTACAGGTTTGGCAGTGCCATTTCATCATGGGGGATGTGATGCCACTGCAGCACCGCATCATGTGGCGGTCTGCTGACAGGCAAGACATAGCCCGCAAAGTCAATTTCAATAAACGGGTAGCAATGACACTGGCTGCGCAGCAAACCAAGCACTCACAACACGCATGCGACTGTGCGCAGCAAGTTGCCACAGTACACACATGTGCTCGCAGCCTGCTGCCCCGCATTGCAATGTGGCAGGGCGCCTGCTGTACGGCTCACCATGACAGAGGGTGCAGGTCTGCAACGCGGGTTGCCATGAGCGGGTGCAGCTCCCCCGCCCTGCCGCACAGCTCCAGGAGTCGGCAGTGCAGTGGAACTCGGTCGCGCATGTTGGCTGCCTCATCCCACTGCACCAGCGGCCGCATGCACTCTGGCCAGCTGTCCAACCCATCAGGGTAGCTGAGCAGCGGCAACGGCGACATAGCCCCTCGCTCTCGCCCCCCCGTGCATGCCGCACCAGCGGCAGATGGCTGGTCTGCCAAAGGGACAGGTGTGGGCCCCGCTGATGCCGTGTCATCCTCATTGGCTGGCACAAACAGCTGGATGGCTGATAGATAAGGCAGGTAGTGCGCAGTAGCGGGACCCCGTGGGCCGCCATTGATGGGCACCTCACACCCCACAGTGCTAGGACCCTCATACCACCGCCACAGGTCCGCCTGCAGCCAGGCAGCAGCATGCAGTGGGGTTGCGAGTAAGCATTTTGCGGGAGCACAGGGTGGACACAGCTGGGACCAGCCTAGTAAGCAGTTGAAGCAGCACGGGGACGTTGACAACCCAACCAGCCAAGCAGCAAACCGGGTAATCACCCATCCACAACAACAACCAAAAATTGGGCTGCCAGTCTCCAGCCTAAAACAAGTTCAAGATACAGTGCAGTGTGTGCAGTGCAGTAAACGCACCAGACGAAGGTTTTGCAGGCCAGTGCTGGGCTGCGCCACCTGTGGCATGGCTGCGTGCAGAAAGCGCTCCAGGTCGGGGCCGTCGGCGGCTGACTCAGGCACCTGAGGCAGGCAATACGACCATGCAGCAAGCCAACGCTTAGTGAGACTGTTTGCAGTTACGAATCCTGACTTTCACGCAGGCAAATCATGACTGGCAAATAACCACCGGCACGTACAGCGGCGGGACTTCTTGCAGCACTGCGTTCAGGTGGACAGGCCCCCAAAGCGCACCACCCAGCCACCCACCTGAAGGTCCAGCGCAGGCAGTGCCAGGGGTGGTGGCGGTGGTGCGCTGGCTGGTGGCGGCGGCACCGGCCGCCCATTGCCGGGAAGCACAGGGCTGCTGGCGCTGCTGGCCGGCGCACTGAGGCTGCTGCCGTTAGCCCCAGCAGGCACGGCGGGCCCCAAGGAGGAGCCATGCGGCGACCGCGGCGGTGGTGGTGGTGGGGCATAGGGCGGTGGTGCAAGCGACACGCCCTCTGCCAGAAACTGCTGCTGTGGCCTGCCCTCAACCCAGCTGTTGCGTGAGCGGTGAGGGGGCTGCAAGCATGCATCGTCGTCGGGGAACTGCCGATGCCGATACCGGCCCCACTGACCCCTGCCACTTGATCGCGAGCGAGGCATGAAGGGTGGCGGTGCCTGCACGCCCACTTGACTCTGCGCATGCATCAAGGGCTGTCCTGGGATGCGGTCAACCCATCCTCCCATACCACTGCCCTGCCACTGCAGCGGCAGTCCTGGCTGATGGAGCCCTGGCGGCAGGATGGTGCCGTCACTGCCACTGCTGCTGCTGCTCCCAGTGCGGGCAAACGCCACAGACGGCACCTGCCGCTGCAAGGGAGCCCCAAAGGAGGCAGCACCACCGCAATTGCTCGCCAGCGGCACAGTTCTTATGGGAACCATTGACATGCTACCAGAACGTGTGCGGCGGTGCAGCCGCCCCATATCTGGTGGCTGGAGCTGTGGGCACGCCGGCATGGACTGCATGGCTGGAAGGGGCACGCCTGCAACAGGGAGCAATGTGGCACGAGCTTTGATTACCCAACCGGCACAGCAGGTTGGAGTGCAATTGCCAGCAGGCTTTCCCCAACGGTGTAGAATGAAGCAACCATGCAATGTGCAGCAGCCCATTGCTGCCCCTGGCACGCCACCCACCCAATGACGTTTGATCAACGCTGGGCAAGCCAGGTGGCCACCCACCTGCAGGATGGTCCTGGGCCCAGGAGAACACCGGGAAGCCACCGCTGGACTGGCCAAAGTTGTAAGGCAGGCCATACTGAGACGGGTTTTCAGGCACGCCGCTGCGCCAGCTGTCCTGGGAACTGCCTGCGCTGCCCGTGCTGCCATCGCTGCACACGCTGCCCTCAACCGGCGATGCAGGTCGGCTGCCGTATTGTATCGCGGGCGGCGGCGTGGTTAGCGCACCGTATTCCGCACTATCAGCGGCACCGTGCCACACTACCGGGGCACACAAGGCAGCCACTGTCTCCGCTGCCTCCGCCTGCCCAGGCGGTCCCCAGTCGTTGACGCTGGTGCTGCAGCCAGGCTCAGCAGCAGTCAACACATCAGGTGCTGCCTCGACTTGCACAAGACTTGAGCTGTTCACTTCCGCACTTTCTCTACCATTGCGCTGATGGAAGCTGGCGGCCACGTGGCCCGAGTCCCCAGAAGGCGCAGGCTTGCTGCTCATGGCTGCTGATGGGACTGCCGCTACCGTCTCCTTCGCGCGTATGGAAGCAGCAGGTTTTGCTGGCCACCGCGGGTGTTCTTCCTGACTGCTGCAGGGTGTGCTGCAGGCTGCTATGCTGCGTGCTACACCGCAAGGAGCGTCGTAGCCAGCTGTCTCCGCTTCCCCCACACCGCCAGCTCCTTCACACTCCAGCCCGCGCACCAAGGCACCAAGGGGAGCATCCAACCCAGACAACTGCTGTGCAGCAGCACCCAGCGAGGGCTGTGCGCCTTGTTGCAGCGATGCATCGACATGCTGTCCTGCTTGCGCTTGCCTGGTCCTGCTCGCGCTTCTGCTTCGCTCATTCACGCTCCGCTGCTGCTGTTTGCCGCCAATGTGCCCTTCAGGCTGGGCAGCGTTGCCTACCTGTGGCCGCTCTGACCTCTGCACCGTGGCCGCTGCTGCAGGCTTGCTGCGCTGCGTTGAAGCCGCGCCTGATGATGCGCTGCTGCTGCTGCTATAGCTGCTGCCGGCTGGGCTGGCTGACTGCGGCGCAGCTACGTCCGCTGCCTCAGCGCCGCCCTGACATTGCTGCAGCGCCTTCTTCCGCCCTTTGCTCCTGCCACTCCTGCTCGCTGCTACACTGGGTGCTGAACCTGTGGGTGCTGCACCAGCTGCTGGCTCCACGGGTGCCGAGGCGGATTCCGGCGGCACTGCTGACGGGCACGCTGGCGCAGTAGGCGGCTGCACCGCTGAGCCTTCAACTGCGATGGCCTCCTTATGCTGCCTGGTCGGGGGCTCCCGCAACTGGCGCTGCTTTTGTGCAGGCCAGCTGCTGGCCTCACGTCCATCTGTGCGGCGAGGAGCAGCCATGTCCTTATCTGCTATCGCTGTGCCCGCCGCTTCCTCCTGCTCGACCGCCGCAGCAATGTCACTGGTGCCATGCACGGAGGATGTCTCACTTTCCGCAGTCACAAGGAAACGGCACACTAACCCCTGCAGACGGACCGGGGGCCAAATGTGGACAAAAGCCCCACAAGAAACAGCACCGGCATGCTCAGCAACTTGCCTGGGCCCATGTATCATGCTGAGTGCGGCTTGAGCCATGGTGCAGGCACCCACCTTGAGCCACGCCGGCCGCGTGGCGACGTCGAAGAGGGCCTGTAGCCGCTCCAAACCGTCACCTGCAGGCAGAAGAGGGCACAAGACATGCACGTCAGGCAGCACAGAGACTAAACCGGCTTGCTCGCCTGGCTGCTGTCAGTGGAAGCTGCATGAAGCCTGGAGCCCACAGACAGGCAAACTTGCTGCGTTGGCAGCAGCGGCACCCACCAACTTCCACAGCGAGGGTGCTGCTATGAGCAAAATTGGCGGCGCTTGTGGGCTGCCCAGCTGATGCTCGGGCCGCCTGGTGGCGCTGCTGATACTGTTGCCACTGCTGCTGCACGCTGAGCGCAGCGGTCAGATCGCGCCCCTCTGCCCGGAAGGCGTGGGGCACTGCAAAGTTTGCTCGTCCCTTCCTGCCAATCACTTGCACCCGGTAAGAGTGCTGGGCAAAATCGGAGTCCAGGGGCAGGCGCAGCGGCTCTGGCTCGCCTTGGACGCCACTGCTGCGATCAGCAACCGTGCTCACTGGCACAATGCGATCAAAGTGCAGCGCCACGCGCCCTACAACCGCCTGACTCCCCTCTGCCTCCTGCTGGCCTTCCGGAGACACTTGCAGGGGGTCAAACTCTGTCGCAGGTGACACAAGCTTGCCCAGGGGCTTGTTGTTCTTGAACAGTACAGCCTGCAACAACCAGGGCGCATTGCAATGGCATTTTAGAAGATGGGGGACAAAAGGTTCGCGATAACGTGTGGTACACCTCTGCCATCCATGATGACAAGCTCCCACTGGCAGCAGACTGGAAGGGTGCACGACAGCCATGGTCCGTCCGCGACTGCCTCCCAGCTTGTTTCTGCACCCGTGTGCGCCGCAGCAGAGCGCCCCATTGCCGCAGCAGACGTCCCAGGCTACTGCAACATCGCTGCCGCCATGTTGCTCAACAGCTGTCAAGACACTAACAGTGTCAGCCTTTCAGAGAGATTCAGGAGCACACGGGCTGCTGAACGTGCGCTTCTCACCCACCCATCCTCTCCCACACCTGCCAGTCGGCTGCTTGGGGCTCGGAACGGCGTGAAGCCTGTCCAGCGGCAGTAAAATGTGCGGGCGCGGGCTGTGGGGGTGGCTGTCGCTCCTCGGCACTAGACGGGCTCGCGGGGAGGACCTGCGACGCAAAGGCGGAATGTGTGGTGAAAGAACGAGTGTCTCCTCAATGATCGGAGGCCGAACGTCCTTGCCGAGGGCTGGTGAAAATACGCGGCGCTACTGAACGGCACACCTGAGTGGAAGAGTTGGGGACGCGCGCAGGAAATTTACGCATGCGGCAGTTGAACAATAGGCTCGATGAGAGTGTTATGCGCACTGACGGAGGGCGGCGACTCATGGAAGAAGGAAGAAGCAGGGCGCGCGGCTACGCGCCGTCTTGGAGAGTGTGATCTCTCCTCAATCACGCCAACTTTACTGAGTTGACTTGACACCACTCCTTTTGAACGCGAAGCGCCGCCTGGCAAAGGCCACAGCCCGCCAACCCGTCCGTTTGCCCCGCCGCCCTGCCAAACTGCCCGTTTGCCCCGCCGCCGGCCTACCCGCGGATAAGTAAAACTTCATTCTACGCAATGAAGGACCTTGTATTTGTAGCGTGAGCAGGAGCGTGCTTCGAAGGGAACAGCACCAGATACGGCAAGCGCAGCAACAGCCCCCACAGGCACCCCTCCTTTGGGGCATGGCCCGGAGCAAGGTGCGCACCGCCACACGCCCTCGCCTGGCAACACAACGGATGTCGGATGGGGGATCGCCTCCCCTTGAGCGCATGACTTGATTTGCATTACAGTGCCAGCATGTCGTGCGGGCTTCCACCGAGAGTACCTGAACACTCCATCGCGGGCTGCTGAGGCGGCGTGAGGGCTGTTGCACCGTGGCAAGCACAAACCGCCCCCTTGCTTGACGATGGCACCTGAACGCAAATATCTGCCTTACTCTGCCTTGGGAGCATTGTATCTGCTGGTTACATGTTTACAAGAATAGACATCAGGCACCCTGGGTGTGGCTGTAAAAAGGGGGGCGCTACCCGCCCTAAAAAATCTGTCAACCCAGAAAGAAGAACATGTTGCGTACTTCAAACAATGAGAGATTAACTCAGGGATCCGAAGCAGATCTTACAAGGCATGGGGCTTGCTCGTTGCTCAGAGGTCACTCAACAAGGTATGAGTCAGCTGAGGACATAACAAGGCCTCTAACCAGCACAATCTACTGCCATGTGGCCAATCTTGACTCAACTCGACTTGACGGGGCAATCGCTCAACAATATGGCAGGGATGAGTTGTGCAGGGAATGATGATCATGACTTGGACGGGCGCAGCTCCCCAGCCAGTGGGCCGCTTCGAGACCAGAGGCGCCAGGTATTCCCAATCAGGCGGCCGACAGTAAGGAACTACAACAGCACGGTTGACCACTCAAAAGGGTGAAGTGTGTTGGCGTGGCCAATGTGGCTGCAGGTGCAGGTGTTTGAGTGTGCACCCATGACATGGAGGTGTTATCCTGGTGCGCTAGTTGACCTCGTGGGGCTGGAGAGACTGCACGAAGGGAAAGCTGGCATAACCTTGCCATGGACCCATGGACCCCAACCCACACCCAACCCGCCCACCTTGATGACAAACCAGATGATGGGCAGCGGCCATGCCATGCGCTGGCTGAGCATCAGGCCCGCACCGCACACCCCCGCCGTGGCCACCATTGTTTTGCTCATCCATCCCGCCTCCTGGCTGCCCAGCAGCACACCATCCATCACTGAGGCGGCGGCATCCAGCGGCATGAAGGCGGCGATGAGCGGCAGCACCTGCGGGGCGTGGGCGGGCGGGCAGGCAGGCAGGTGGGTAGGTGCGCGATGATGGTACCAGTGGGTGCCTGGGTGGCGGGCATAACTTTGGCGGTGTGGTGTGGTTTTGCAATGGGACTGGCATGGTATGACAGCCGGGGGGCAGGAGGTTGGCTGCGGCGAGGCACTGCCAAGTGTCATATACTTGCACTATGCACGCCATGATGCTGCCCAGGAATGCAGTGGCTCCTTCATGTCAGGTCTGCCCCCTGCAGGCCAGCGTGCCCGCTCCCCTCCCCGCCTCCCTGTAGCTCACCAGTGCCACCTGCCGCACCACAGCTGCATCTTGTGTGAACACGCTTGGCAAGCCGGACTGCGCAGCCAGCAGGCCAGCCATGATCACCACGCCGGCCACAACCGCCAGGCCCAGCGTGCGACGGAAGACGTCTGCGGCGGAGCGACGGTCGCCCTTGCCTAGATGGAAAGCAACCAGGCTCTGCAAGGGGGCACAGGGAGCTGAATGCGGCCGTGGGTGTAGGGGCCAAGGCAGGCGCACAGCATGGCACAGCATGGAGGCCAGGCCGAAGGTTTGGGCAAGTCTGGCTTGGGCCTTCACGACGAGTACAAGTGGTGTAGAGGATGGTAGCTAGTCAAATAATTTGGATAGCCGGAATGGGCGAAGCTGCGGTTTGGCTGCTCGCAGGCTGTATACACGTGACCTCACGCCGTGTTAACCCTCACCCCACCAACGACAGCCTCACAACAGCCAACCCACCCCCCCAGCTTCCCTGTCCACCCGCCTACCCTCCCACCTGCGTGGCAATATCTAGAGATGTGTAGGCCTGGTTGCTGAACACCCAGATCTGACGCAGAATCTCGTGAGCTACAAGGGGTCAGCAGGCACAGGTACGGCAGTTGAGGATGGGCAGCAGACTACGGGCTGTTGCTGCAGGTGCAGACGCTTGCTGTTTCTGGCATATTCCAGTTCTGAAAGCACAGGCCACAGCAGGAGGTGGGGCCTGTGGCGACACATTTGCATGTGGAAGGCATGCTGGGGTGGCAACCTTGTGTTGCACACAAGCATGAGGTGCGAATGCCTGCTTTGTGCATGCACCAGCCTGCTCCTCACCTGCCAGCCCAACGGCCCCAAAGCCCGCTATGAGGCGTGTGGCCCACATGAGCATGCCCATGGCCAGCAGTGAGCGGGTGGACAGGAAGATGCCACTCTTCATCATGGGGGCCACATCGCGCCAGGCGGGTGGCCGTGCCAGGTCAGCAAGCCTGCAGCGAAAAGTGGCTCTGCGGTCAGCCCAGTTACTCAGGGCTTTTCCTGGGTATCAGCAGCTACTGCAACCACGAGCCAACGGGGCAGATGCCGACCCGTGCAGCGCAAGGTGAACATTGTTGTCACATGCCCCTTGATCACTCACCTGGCATAGCCCCTGCCCACAACGGTGGCAAGTAGGAAGGCAAGGGCAGCCCAATGGGAAAGGCTGGTGGCCAATCCTGCACCCGCCACGCCCCAGCCCAGCCAAAACACCAGCAGTAGGATGAGCGCCAGGTGCAGCAGGTTGCCTACAACACCCGCCGCCAGTGGCGTCCTGCGCCAACAGGAAAGAGGAAGGGGGTTGTGGTGCAAGCCACGCTCTGCAGATTGCACGATCCCGGCCTATACCTTATCGACAAGGGCAGGTTGGCCATATGGCGTATAGCAGGACGGCTAGCGCTTCTTGCAAACATGCCACATCCTCTGCGCAAGTGCACCAACACTACCCACTACATACCACGAAACACCACCACAACACCCGGATGCATAGTGGCATGCTTGGGCACCCACCCAGTCTGCCAACCATCCATCCACCCACCCATCTTAGACCCGATCTACCACCCAGCCCAGCCACCCAAATGCTCCATCCACCTTGTGTCCTTGAAACCCCTGAATGTGCCCGACAGCACGTAGTACATGAGGATTGCGGGCGAGGCGATGCAGCGGGCGCGCATGTAGGCCACCGCCGGCACCACCACCTCGGGACTGGCCCCCATGGCGGCAAACACAGCGGGGCACTGGTGCCACAGCAGGGCAGACATGGCCAGACCAATGGTGGAAGCGATCCACAGGCCCTGAAGAAATGGAGAGGGAGGGAGGCAGGGGTGCTTGAGAGCCTGGGCTTCAGCATTCCGGCAGCAGCTTTGATGTGGCGGCAGCGGTGGCCTTGCCACCTGGCTGTTCAGGGTGCGACTGGTGAGCGGCGCCCTGAGCAGATGCACCAGCACGAGGATTGCAGCAGGAACCCTGGCTTGCAGAGCAGCTGCACAGGGCTGGTGGTGGTACCCCCCCCCCCCCCACCCACCCACATTGCACATGCCAGAAGCACTACAGACCTACGCAATTTGATCTCACCTGCGATGTGATCTGTGACACGCCAGCTTTGTCATTGCGGGCGGCCGCCGCAGCGATACGCGGTGTGGTTGTGTAGAGCAAAAAGTTGAAGACAAAGCTGCAGGAAAGGCGCGGGAAACAGGAGGACAAAAAAGGGCACAAGAAAGGTCGCACCATTGAGCATGCTACCATTCGTACCTTGTTGCATAGACCTCCACACACCACCCGCATAAGCTCGTAGGCCAACTGCACCCGCAAGAGGGCCCCCTGCTTCCAGTCCCCTCACTTTGAAAAGTTGAACACAATGGTGCAAAGGCCTACGGCAGCGAGGGAAGCCGTTCCTAGCCTTGATCCCACAATAGCCGTGGAAACCATGCCCATAATGGGGTCCAGCAGCACACTGCAGGTGGGAGGACAAGGGCAGGAGGGATGGGCATATGTTGAGAGTGGGAAGGAACCAGTTGCATCGGGGAGGCAGGTACGCCAATTGAGCTGCGCCCGTAGGGCAGAAAAGAGGCCAGAAGCAGGACAGGAAAGGCAGGCCGAACATTGCAGGGGCAAATATGCCACACCGATGCACCAGGCCTGCCTTGCCTGACCGCCCCCTGACCCAGCGCATCCGCATCACCCAGCCTGCCTCCCCTGCCCACACACCTAATTAGGGCAGGAATTGCCAGCAGGAAGATTTCCTTGTCGTATGGGCTGCTGAGGCAGCCCCACCGAATGCCAATGGCGGCGCTTCTGCTGCTACTTGCTGCTGCTGCAAGGGAGGGCTGGCTGCCACTGCGGCCAGCTTCATCGTCATCAGCCGCCAACCCACCAACAATGTCAGCTGCCCGCTGGGGCTGAGGCTTTTGCGCGAGCGGCTGCCTGTTGCTGTCCCATAGCTGCTGGCAGCATAGTCTTTGCGACGGTCTACCAGTGCTGCCATTAAGCCAGCTGCTGCCACTCGTGGAATGCGGGGCCTCACTGCCGAAGGGCGAGGAGCCCCGCAGACAACTTGCCGCCATCTGCCGCGTAATACTGCCCGCTGCAGAACTGTTGCGGCACGATGCAAACGTTTGTTGTCGTCGTAGGCGTGCAAGGGGCGCACAGACGTTGCTACAACTGGTGCTTGCGACACCCAGAGCTCGTGCCGGCAGTGGCGTTACCGGCCCCACTGGTGCCGAGGCGGCCGGCCAAGCTGGCCCCCCCAGTGCACTGGCGGGGTGCATACTGACGCGCTCTTTGGCCTGATCACTGCTGCTCGGCTGACGATCACAAGGTTTGCAACGCTTAGTGGGCTCCACGCCTGGCTGACGCTCTTTTCACGCTCCGAAACCTCCAACAGACAAACTCTGTCCTCGAAAAGCCAGCGTTATGAGCAGCTGCAACCTGAATCGATTGAAGGACGCTGAAAAATGCAATGCCTGAGTCACCCTCCTTCCTCCATGATTGTCAGGCACAGATCAATCGGTTTAAAATAAAGGCTAAATGATGATTGCTATCCCTAATTAGCCAATCTGGGCGGCGGAGACAGCCTGGGCCGGCCTCTGCAGGGCGATGCTTACAGCGCTCGCCGCTTGGAGGCTCGGCCGTTGCTGCAGCAACTAGACCTGCACGTTACTTAGATTGCAACAACCAGCAGCCATGAAGAGCTTCAAAGGGGCCATGGTGTGTAGGCAGCACTTGGGCTTCCCGTGTCTTCGGGGTTGTTGCAGAGGTGGATAAACCGTCAGACTGTTCCACCAGCATTGGCGACTGGCTGTCCGCGTATGCGCTCCCGCCTCAGCGTTCCCAACCCCACCGCCGCTGCCTGCCGTGCCGCCTGCTCCCATTCCGTGCTGCAGTCCCAGTTCTATGGTGAGCCCGCACGTCAACAGCACATCAAGAGGCACACATTGTACAAATCTCAGCCGCTGGTGACATGCCTATGTTTGATGTGAGACGCGGCTTCACCGCCTGAAACACGCCCTATCCTCGTAAACGTTGTTCCTTGTGCCAAGCCCCCGCCCCCCACCCGCAGGCGAACAGCGTGCGCAGGTGAAGGGCATCAAGGAGCGAAGCCTGGTGAACAAGGCGCGCAATGAGGCAAAGAGGGAGCTTGAGGAGGCACAGAGCGATGCGCCGCTGCATGCGCTGCGCCTGGACGGCCGCTCGGCGCGCCTGTCACGCAACGACTCGCAGTTTTATGCGCAGCAGCAGGGGGAGGGGCTGGTGCCCTGGGGTGCACATCCGGATGTGATGATAGACCGGTATGATGTGCGCTCACTGTTGGATATCTATATAGAGCCAGACCCCAGGTAGGTGCAGCAGGCAGATGCGAGTGCGTGGTGGTTGAACCGACAACTCCACAGCCGCGATGCAGGTAGCACGCGGGGTTGATTATGGCGGCCGCCTGGGACAACGCCCATCCTGCCCGCTGGATCCCTTTGTTGGTCTTGTGTGCAGGGTGTTGATGCACCGCCAGCGTTCGGCTCGTGAGGTGGAGCTGGAGGAGCAGGTTCGGTTTGAGGCTTACAGGGACCTCATTCGACTCAAGTGCCTGGGGCTGTCAGGTGAGAGAAGCGGGAGCGGGGGATGTGCACAGGCTTGCAATGGCTGGAAAGCTGCCTGGGGCATGCAGAGAGCTGCGCTGTGTGCCTCCAAGCGCTGGAGTCTTTGCGCCACGGGTGGGGAGGGCTTGCTGCAGGCTACAGTCTGGCCCTGGTGCCATGTCCTGGTCCCACCTTTCCTGTGTTCTGCCGCGTTCTTGCGGCAAAGCTGGAAACACCATGATGGGGTCCTACTGTGGTCCGGCAGTAGTTGCTTATGTTGATCCTGAGCCACCAGCCGCTTGCATGGGCACCTGCCGCACGGCCGTTGCAGAGCGCCAGGGCATTCGCCATGCGGAGCAGGAGAACGTGGCGATACGCGCTCAGGCACGCACTGCAGCTGTGGCAGCACTCGAGGCAGCCAAGGGCGCGGGCAAGGGCCCCAAGCCGCTCCCCTCCCAGCATGCCGCATTCTCCGCCACTGGCGGTGGCGTGCCTGCTGGGACAGGGCAGTTTGCGGCGGTTGGGTTCAGCTACGGTGGTGGTGCCGAGGATGATGGCGATGATAGCGGGGAGGATGTGGTTGCCCCTGAGGAGGATGAGTCGGATGATGAGGATGACGCGCCCGCCACGGCAGGTCAGGAGGGAATCACGTAGGGAGGCAAGAGCTTGTTGTAGGCAGCTGGGCTGAATTGTACCAGTGCTGGGGCTGTGCTGCATGGGAGCCTGATCAGCCCTGCTGTGGTTGGGTTTTGCTGCCGCTGCCTCACACCAGCTTGGAACCAGCATCGCAATGGTGCATTTTTGCTCCATCAGGGGTCCCTCTAATTAAATCCTCCTCCGACTGCCCCCAGAAACCTTGCTGTGCTTGCTTGGCCACTTCCCGCCCTGCCCAGCTGTTGTTCACTACTAATTCGCCACGTACTTTTGTTGGTCAGCAGCCTTGAAACACTCTGTTACTCCCCACTCTATTCACCTGTGCTACCCTCAACCCAATCCTTCTGTTGCCCTGATATTGAGCGCACACACTCTGACACTCTGCCCATCCCACCCACCCCACCCACCCACCACCGTCATTTTGCGTCAGAGGACCGCGACATGGATGCGCGTGCGTTCAAGGACTTTGGTGTGGAGGACTTCTCTTCCATGCTGCGCTGGGCCATGAGGGAGGAGGCGGAGGAGGAGGCTGCCAACAGGCGGCGCAGCAGGCAGGGATGGAGCCGCAAGAAGGCACGCCTCAGGTGGGGGGGCAGCCGACTGTCGGTGGGCACCCGGGTACATGGGCAACCGGGTTGGGTGATTGGTTGGCTGTTAATGGCCACTGTGCTCTACAGAAAAGAAGGGTTATAAGAACTGAGAACAAACCTCACTGGTTGTGATCTGGGGGGGCAATTATTCCTCACCTCCACAGGTCCAAGCGGCTGGCGGGTCAGGGGCTGGATCCCTCTCTCTACTACAAGCCCCCGCCTCAGCAGCAGGGACCACAGACAGGCACTGACATCAGCTGGATACCAGAACGCAAACCCGAGG
>JAAMXP010001425.1:782-21093 GCA_019693395.1 Ettlia oleoabundans | reverse complement strand
CCCACCCACTCCCCCCCCGGGCGCCCCGCCTGCACAGTGGGAAGTACGAATAGCGCACGGAGCAGCAGCAAAGGAGGTGCAACTGCGTAGATTTGTCGCGTGGGGCAGCATGCCAGCAAGATCGATACTCACTTGAGCGCCCGCTGTAGGTTGTTGGCCTGCTGCAGCTTGAGCAGCACCTCCAGCAGCGCCGCCAGTCCCTGCTTGCGTCGCGTGTCCTTGGCTATCTTCAGGTTGCTGTTCACCTGGGGGAAACAAGAGCAACAGCAGCATATAGATGAGCAGCAGCGGCCGCACCGCACCACCTAAGGAAGAAGAGGTCAAACAGCGCATGTGCCATGGCCACCACATGGAAAGAACAGCACATGGGGAAGGGCAGCAACAGCGCCCAAATAGAGAAGCACATGAGCAGCATTATAAGGAGTTCGACAGCAACAACACCAGATGGGGAACAACAGCAGCAGCACCATATGGGAAAGGATAGCCACCACATACAGAAGCACGGCAGCGCAGGGGGAACGCAGTGCAGGATGGTCAATCGTGTAAAGGTGGCACCAATCTGGCACACGCTGAACTAAAAACTTCATAAATGCCCACTAAAGTTGCATGACTGGGGCAAGGCAGCCAGCTCAGTGCCTCACGCTACGCCAGCAATCATCTTGCATTGCGCCAGCCCCAGCACCCGCTTCATGCCGGGCCAGCACCTACCTCACGCTGCGCCAGCGCCAGCGCCTCTCGCGCGCGCTTTGCCGTGACGTGCGCTGCTTGCACCTCTGCTTCGACCCGCGTCACTTCGTTCACGCCTGCCACGAACTTGTCGTAGTTGTGAATCACGTGGGCGCTCAGCTTCTCGCTCACGACCTGCTTGGGGAGGGCGAGGGTGACGAGCGGCCTGTGGCAGCTGTGAGCTCGGGCGCAAGGCCGCATTCGTTGGTTTCCTTTTTCCGGAGCCCAAAGAGCATTGATGCAGCAGTTACAAAATATCAGATTTTATATGTTTGGAAGCCAGAAACATGGGTGTAAAGGGGCGTGAGGGTGGCGGGGCAGTGAGGCAGCAGCAATGCAAGGCGCTGCAGCAGTTTCAGTGGCAAGCGGGGGCTGAGAAGCAACCCAGTTAGCTGCTTTCTCCCAGTCCGGCACAGCTGCCTCAGAAGCAATAACAAAAAACCGCTATATTAAATTGCCGTTGCACGCACCTCCAGGACGGCGGTCCGCTCCTCGGCCACTTCCTCCAGCTGTTCGGCGCCAAAGTTGACCGGCAGTTGGCGCAGTTCGTGCTCCAGAGCATCAAACAGCGGCGGCGGGTCAAAATAGCCAGACGGCAGGTCGTTCAGGGCTGCCTCCAGCTCGTCCTCTGTTGATTCCGGAGGCACAAGGATGCCGAACTTGCCCGCGGCAGCTGGGTGCAGCCGCCCGCCGCCGCCGCCGCCAGTTGCGCTGCCAGCCAGGTCGCCGCTGCTGGCGCCCGGGCTTCCCTCCTGCTTGCGCAGGAAGGACCTCGAGCGCAAGCTTCCCACCAGCTTGCCCAGCGGCGAGCTCATGGCTTGCTGGCTCGCTAACTTGGGAGCGGGACTATGTGATCATGAGCGCAAGGCGGTGCGGGACGGCCCCTCCTGCTGCCCACGACACCAGGACGCTGGTAGGACGGCCTGCTTCGCCAGCTGCGACAGTCAAAGGAACCTTGCTGGGGCGCGCTGCGACTAGTGGATGCTTGCAGGCCTGCCGACACCAATGCAACACATGCTCGATCTAACGATCGTGCAGCTCACCGTATGCTGAATGCCCGGGAGGCTTGCGTGGCGTTGCTTTTCGGGATGGTCTTTGCGCGGTAGCGTCGGTTTTGCGCCATTCACATCGACATACTCGCACACTGCTGTACCCTTCATCTAATCTGAGGCTCTCACTCATCCCGCCCGACAACAACCCCGGCTTTCACCTTCCCGTGGCGCCCTTAGCCACTGGGCGCGCTGCCGAGCCGTCCATGGTCCTACCAGCTGGCATCAACATGAAGCTGCCCAGCTTCAGCTTGCCGCCGCCTCCCTGGGCCCGGGGCAGCAGCGGCAGCGGGAGTGCCAGCACCCCTGCCCGCCGCCTTACGTCGCAGCTGCCCACACTGCAGCGCAGCCCCGCATCGTGGCGCTCCCTGCTGGTGCACGCAACGGACTTACAGGTAAGTGATCCATGTGGAAAAGAACCGTTCATGCTCAACCATTAAACACTGTGTTTGTGGCGGCTTCCCCTCCTTGTCGAACAACTTTAGCCACCCACCTCCCTTCCCTCTCACCCTCCGTCGGCCCGCCCACCCGCTCGCAGTCGGAGATAGACAAGCTTGAGCCGCGTCCCTCGCTTAGCGGCAGGTGGCGCAAATGCAGGGAGGCCAGCGACCCAATGGATGATGCATGTGACATGGTGGCGTTGCCCTGGGTGCTCAGGAAAGCCATTGGCGTGCTCAACATGCTAGAGGTAGGGTTACCCTGTTGCACTGCATGTCTAGTGATATGATGTGGCCCTGTTTGGGCGGGGAGGAAGATATTGCTGTGCTTCATCTTGATGCCACCGGTAGAAACACCAGGGCAAAGACACAATTGTGCTCTAACTGAGAACCAGGTTCCAAAATCATCCATGTTACAATTCCAACCAACGCAATTACCAGCAAAGTTGAGTGTTTCTCCTTGTTTTTTCAATGGATCCGCTCAACGCATGCATGTGGTTCCTTGATTGTGCAGCTGGAAGACAGCGACATTTAAACTGAGAAGAGGTTCCATCTTTCTACACTTTTTGCCACTGGATCCATTCGATTCATGCAAGTGTCTCCCTAAATCTGCAGCTGGAGGACACTGACAGCCATTTCAAGACCAACCTCAAGGCGGGGGGAGTGATGGATGTGATTGAAAAGGTGGGATGGGTGGCGGGGCCGTGGGCATGGGTTGCTGCTGGAGGGTAGGCGGCTGGGGCCTGCCAGTGGAGAGGCGTCACAATTCAGCTGTTCTAATGTGTGCGGTGTTTTAGTGTGTGATGTTGTGGCGTGAGACAAGCTGTCCAGAATAGGTGCTAATTGCTGGCAGAGCCTGCCAGTCTCCCTGAGAGTATTGCCCAGCTGATTCTTCCTTGCATGAGCGTACCTCACGGCACCTTCCTGCAGTACCTTAACCGGGGAAACCTGTTGGTGCACCTCTCTGACAGCCTCCCCATCACCTTATTGCCACCTTCCTGCAATAACTTTGGATGGCAGAACCTTTGGATGGCAGACTGCACTTCTCTGACAGCTTTTTGCCACCTTCTGGCCACCTTCCTGCAGTACCCTTGGACAGGAGAAGCCGTACTGCACCCTAGGCGGGACAAGCGGCGCGGCACACACACCGCCTACGTCAAACGCACCGACACAGGCCCTTGCATAGTGTGAGTCCCGGCTGATAGCAGTTCCTGCACTCCATCTTGCTTTTCCGCCGGTGCCTAGCTAGCAAGTCCAGATCCAGGTTCTTTTATTACGGCCAGCCAATGAGGGGCTGCAGCGGTAGACAAGGGCTGTAGCCATAACGCTACAGCGTCGGTGGGGTGTTCCAAGCAAGGGGTTGTCACTGCCAGCCATCAACCAGCAGCCCAGCAGTCAGACATCCTAGCCACTACCGGCAGCAGTGAGTAAGCTGAGGGACTCAATTCAAGTTTCCCTGAAAGATTTGGAAGTTGCAACCAAAGTTAGCTCATCAACCAGCAGCCCAGCAGTCAAGACCAGACATCCTAGCCACTACCGGCAGCAGTGAGTAAGCAGAGGGACTCAATCCAAGTTTCCCTGAAAGATTTGGAAGTTGCAACCAAAGTTAGCTGACCGCAATAATGGTCTGCAAGCACTGCAGGTGCACCTGGGATGAGCCGTATGGCGGCGACTGCACCGACACCTTTGAGCTGTCGCTAGATGGCAACATGCTGACTCAGCACACAGACATGACCATACGCTCCACCGGGCGCCGCACACAGTACAAGTGAGGCAATGGGGTGGGCGGTGTGGTTGTGGATGCACGTGGTGGTGGCGGTTGTAGTGGTGTGGTGTGATGCACGTGGGGGTGAGTTGGCTGTGGTGAGGGGTGGTGTGTGGGTAGTTGTGGTGGCGTTCAAAGTGGTGGGGGGCAGCTGGGCAGCTGGGGTGGGGGCTTGGTTCGCGGGTGGGCGGACTGCGGGCCAATATGGTGGAGCTGCTCTCCCATGATGCAACCTGACCAGGTGCCCTTTGGTTTGGGTACCCAACAGCTAGCATGGCAGGCCTGCTTTTCTCCCACGTCCAGCTGCCTACCGTGCTTGCAGCGCTGCTTTCTGCTGCACCTTCACCACGCAGCCGTGCTTGCAGCGCTGTTTTTTTGCTGCCCCTTGGCCACCTGGCCGCGCTTCCACCGCTGCTTTCTGCTGCACCGTTGTCCCCTTGTCACGTTGCGCCATGCATTTCCCTTGGCATTTTGCTTCCCCCTACTGCAGAACCGTGTTCCAGCGTGTGCAAGGTTAGGGGCGGGGCGTGGCGCCACTAGAAATGCTTCAGCCAGAAGCGGGAGAGCGCCGGCCTGATGGCGTCGTCAGTATGCCATTGTCTGAAAATACCTTGGCCACGCACAAATGCCTGGTATTTCAGTTTGGTAAGCGGTATGCGCGATTTGCCGGGCGCAACTGCCAATGTTCCTCTGGCCTCCTGTACATATGATCTGCCAACTCGCTGCAGTTGCCTGTTTCGACTCCAGATTTGTGAATGACTCTTGCTATCAACTTGTAATCGTCATGTATCACACGCCGGCCCTGTGAAAAAAGTCCACCTCATCAGAACGTCGCCAGTTGCTGTTACTGTTGAAAATTAAGTTGAGGCATACAGTTGAGAGGGCAGACGGGTTGAGAATAAAAGTTGAGGCATACAGTTGAGAATAAAAGTTGCATCGCCAAAGGGATCAGACGTGACGCCGCCCGTCTTCCCGCTGGGCGTGCTATGGCATCTCCACATTGGATGCACCCTGGCACCAAGCACCAAGACAGGCGGCCGCCACACACCTAAGTATTGAAAGCCAGGACAGGTTTGTGCCAATAAATTGACCACTAAATAACAGCAGCGACCACGAATGCAGCAGCTGACTCCGATGCTGTGAGCGCCAACCTTTGAGACAAGAGGCAGTGCCAGCAGGCCGTCGCGCCTAGCAGCCGGTGCACGGTGATAGATCAGAGGTCGCAGTTGCTGCACTGCTTCACAACCCTGATGCTTGCAACAGCCTTTGGTCACCATATGATGCACAATCTGTTGATCACGCCTCGTGGGATGCAGGACACTGGGTGCCGCTTTGGGCAGCGATTCACAGGCTCCACTAGAAACGGCACCCAGCGAGCGCTGCTGTGCAGCAAAAGCGCAGCTACGTGTCACCTTGATGGCACATTATGGTGTGCAGCATGCAAACCCATGCGTCGTAGAATAATGGCTGAAGTCAAACGAGCAAAGTGCAACGCACGAGCGGCTTGCAATAAGGCAAGGCAGCAAACAAGCAACCAGCGGAGTGCAAGGTCCTATGGTGGTGGTACAGCACGGCAGCATGCATTTGGTAGACTCGAGGGATAGCCTTGCGCCAACAAGCTGCTGAGTTTGTTATGCAGTGGCTTGGCCTCAAATCAGTTGGCCTGCGCCTGCCGAGACGCCTGCTGCTGCTGCTGCTCCCCGGCTGGGGCGGGCACTGTGGCCAGCTGCAGCGCCGCCGCTGGTTCACCGCTGGTGCTGCTGTCATCCACAACCGCCACCGGCAACGGGCGCTGCTGCTGCTGCTGCTGCTGCTGGCCGTCTGCGCCTGCGAGCTCCGCGGCCGGCGGCGGCAGGTCGCGGTGCAGTGCCCCCGCCAGCTGCTTGGCAGCTTCCACCTCCTCCTGTACGGACCCCCACTCGTCTTGGGGCAGCGTGTCCAGCCTCATCTGCAGCGCCTCTACGGCTCGGCCAAAGCCAGAGTCCTGCAAGCAATGATGAAGAGGCAAGGACGACGCTTGCACACATTATGGGGCACGCGAGGTTAACATCCTGGCATACAATATGGGGCCCGCAAGGTTAACATCCTGGCATACCGCTTGGGGGAGGTGAGGTTGACGTCAGAAACATGCTGTCATTGCAATAGCAGAACGAGGAGAGGAATGGATGCAGATAGGAAAAGAAGTCCAAGTCACTAGTGCGCCGCGGGCTGCAGGACACATGTGCTTCACAAAGAGTAGCAGCCAATCCCCCACCAGCACGCCCGTCAGCCCCCTGCCAGCTCTGAGCTGCCAACCCACCAGCACACCTGGAATTGGGTTAACCCGCCGTTGCTACCCCGCCACCCAGAAGTCCACCCAACAGCACACAGCCACCCACCCGTATCCTGCATTACGCGCAGGCACTCGTCGCCGTCCTTAACCCAGCAGCAGCCCACCAGCAGCCCACCCACCCAGCCATCCAGCCACCCACCCTTCACCTACCCACCTTCTGCATCACACGCAGGCAGTCGTCGTCCGCCGCCAGCTGCTGCGCCGCCGCCAGCGCCGCCTCACGCACGGCATTGTCCTCGCTCTCAAGCACGGAGCTGCAACCAAGAGACAAGTAGATTAGTGGGATGGGAAGAATTAACTGTTCGTGGGTAAAACTTGTTACATTAAGGAAGATAGAGAGCAGCGGCACAGAAAGTGCCGTGTCCGTGTTTGATAACGTACAAACCCTCCTACCATTGTTGAAGCCGGGTGACCAGCTGCACAGTACTGCACGCCGTGTATGTGCCATCGGGCGTCTGTCCTGTCTGCCTGCCCGCCTGTCTGTAAAACCACCTGCGTACAACCACCTGCTTGCGGATCTACCCACCCGACCACCACCCACCCATCCTCCCACCTGAGCGCAGCCAGCAGGCCAGTGTCCAGGGCGGGGCGGCGATCCAGCGGTACTACACGCAGCATGTACTGCAGCACTTGCAGGCACTTCCTGCAAGGACGGGAGCAGGGTCGGGCGCTGGCGGGATGAGCACCGGTGTGGAGAAGGGTGGTAGGGCGGTCCTTTTATTCCCGTTTGTGTACATTCTACATTTACAACTAATGCGGTGGTGTTGGTTTGAAAGCAGGATGGATTATAAAATCAAAACAGAATTGATTAAATAGAAAGTCAGAAATAGTCTGAAGAAGTTTAAGCTGCTGTACTAGCCCAGCGGATCCCAGCACAGCACATCACAGCACAGCACAGCACAGCCAAACCACAGGTGGCAACACAACAAGCCCACCTCGCAGGCGAGGTGCTGGTGCTGCTGGATGCTTCACCCACCGTCGGGTATGCCGAGCCCATCCCATCCCTTTAAATGCCAGCCCCTTAAAAACAGCCCTTTAAATACTCATGCCAGCCCCTGCCCTGCCATGCCCAGGCCAGCCCCGCCCCAGTCCAGCCCCGCCCCGCCCCGCCCTACCCTACTCAGCCTCGGTCAAGCCCGGTCCATGCCAAGCCCAGCCCAGCCCAGCCCACCTCTGTAGGCGCGGCTTCGGTGCACCTAGAAGCTCCACCTGCCCACCCACGCATAAGGCCAGCCCTGCCAAGCACAGGCCACACCCTGTCCACACCAAAGCCACAGGCTCTTTTCAGGCCAGCAGCTCGCCTCACTCACCCAGGCACATGTCCAGCCCAGCCTACCCCAGCCCAGCTCACCTCTGTAGGCGCGGCTCTGGTGCAGCTACAAGCTCCACCAGTCGTTTCAGGCCGCCCTGCTCACGCAGGAGGATTAGTGCGGGCGGGTAGCCCCGAACCATGCAGCTGCATAGGGCAGGAAGGGAGTTGCAAGCAGGGAGTGTGCATGAGGATGCAGGATCAGAAAGAAAGGGCGGCGGGAACCGGCAGCAAACATAGAGGAAGGGGGTGGGTGGTATGTGCCGAACCGCAATATGAATGTCACATGAATCTTTGTGATATAAAGCGCAGACAGCTGGGAAAGAAAGCTGGTCTGGTCCAACACAATGAGCGCCAGCGCCCGGTTCTAGTACAGCTACGGGCGCCACCAGTGTGCATGCATGCATGACAGCATGCCGTCTCATTGGGATCAGCTGTAATCGAGTGTGCCCCTCATTTGCCCTATTCACAATGTATCGCACAGTATGTACTGCCCTCAGTCACAGTATGTACTGCCCCCAGTCGCACAGTATGCACTGCCCCCAGTAAAGCCTGCGTACCTTATAGCCAGCAGCGCCTTGGTCTGCACCGTGCTGTGCGCGTCCTGCAGCAGGCCCAGAAGTCGCGGCATGATGCCTCCCTCCATGAAGGACTTCTGCGGGGAAGAAGGCGACAGGGAAGAAAGCGGTGAGATATACTCGGGCATATGGGTTTTTGCACGGTTTGGTTGATAGTGGTGTGAGCGGGCACAAGGATAACGGTTGCAGGTACAGGTTGCTCAACAAAGCGCAGCAGCCGAGGTGGCTGACTTACACAGGCAAGGCAGCATTAGTCGACAGAACAGGGAGTGTGGCAGCACCAGCTACTCCAGCAGCAGCTACAGCTTTGGTTGCCACTTTGCACACAGGCATGGTAAGCTAAGTAGCAAACAACCAAGCCAACCTGGCAACCAACACCACCGCTGCCGCATCCAGCCCAGTTTAACCAGCATGCAGCGCGTAGCTTCCAGCATACTCCAACCTGCTATGCCGCCCCAAAATACCCACACACGGCCCTTGCTGTTACAGTTTCTAACCCAACCGTGGCGGAACTGCCACTTCCTATGCCGCCGCTATGCATGTATTGAGACTCGCTGGCTCCCAATCCCCTCTTTCAAGGTAAAGAACTGGCTACGCACCTGCACCGGTGGGTTGTTCTGCACGCAAGTGGCCGCCACCTCAGCGGCCCTCCAGCGCAGCGAGGGGTGCGGGCTTCCCAGCAGGTCCAGCAGCGTCTGCAACCCGCCTATGGTCTGCAGGTCTGCGAGCATTGAAATATTAAGAGGCACAGATATGCAGTGAGAAGATCAACAGCGGGACTTGGTCCAGTTGTTGTGTAGGAGGGCCGGGATGCAGTGGGAAGGTCAGCCGCCGGCGCTGGAAGTTGTTGCTCGCTGCCAAAAGGTAGCATCCAACAGACAGGCTGGATGGATACAGGATCACGGTGCGGCACTGATATCTACAACAGCGACCCACGCACACAAGCTGCAGCGGCCCCTGTTGAAAGCATCGCCCACTGCCTCCCCGCCAGCTTGATTGCCCTACTGTCGTTGGTTCCAAGACACTGCTCTGCCTTCATTCCGGCTAACCGTCCCCTAAGACTCACCCCTGGCAAGGTCTATGCTATCCACAATATCCATCAACTCATCCAACAGCTGTTCCTTCTGCTCCAAGGTAGCTCCCCCTGCATCGCTGCTTCCTTCGCCGCCGCCGCCGCCCGCCCCGCCGCCGCTGTCCAGGGTGTCCTTGATATCCTTCATACGCTTGCTCAGGTCGATCATCGCCGACTTGAGCGCGCCCTCTAACCATTTGCGGTCCTCCTCGGACATGGGACGCGATTCAGTGGTGCCATCGCTGTGCTGCGACATGCTCCACTCAAAGAGACCTGCATTATGGATCGCTTATATAATTTAGGCAGTGTTCAGGTGCCGAGGGGGTCATCGCGCAGGGCGGCAGCACTGACCCTTCCAGACTGCATTTTCGGTTGTCATGTTGACTCTGTGCAGCGGGGCAAAATGGATGTGTCGAGGGCACGGGAAGAAGATGATCCAGTAAGTAGGAATATCAACAAGGGCCGGACGAAGGTGCTGGGACTTGCTAGAAACCTGCGCGACTTTCTAGCGCCTCAAACGCTCCATCTGGCTGTCGGCAGGCTCCGTAACGCTGCGGGAGGCCCACAGGCGTATTTGACCGCAGCACACAGCGATGGCCAGCCCCTCGCTGTTCTACGCAATTGATGCCGCCCCCCGGCACCTCTATCCCAAGCACCCTGAGTGCCCCGAGCGAGTGATCGCCGTCCAAAAGGCTCTGGACCAACTGCAAGCGCTTCAGCAATGCACAACAGATGGGCAGGTCAGCGGGCGCCCCTCTTCCCGCCAGCTGTTGCCGACGCCACTGAACAACATTGATCAAGGCCCTGCCCTCTGCCGGTAGTGCACCGCCTTTCAGGTTGTTTTTGCACCGCTCACGATATTTTGCAGGCTTTGAAGTTGTCCAGTGCGCCACAGAAGCTGCCGGAGGGCCTGCTGGCGGCAGTACACACTGCAGAACTTGTGGAGCGCTTGCGGGCCACCTCAGCCAGCATCAGCGGCCCCACCGCCGTCAGGGACCCAGATGACCCAGGTCTGAGCCTGATGTGTTGAGGGTGGCCTGTTCGACTTTTTTGATGTCAAGGTCCAATATGCGCAAGAGAGGGTTCCACAGAATAGCATATGCATGTCTTTCTTAGCAATCAGGCTTGTAGTACTGCATGCTAGATGCATGTCCAACGAAGCCCCTGGCTCGCTGTCCAATTGCTTTTCCACACTGCAGATGGACCCACCTTTGCTACACCCAGCAGCTTTGAAGACGCCATGCGGGCGGCATGCACGGCTGTGGCGCTGCTGGATGCACTTGTGGCAGGCAGCAAAGGGAGCAGCATTAACGGCTGCAGCAGCAGCATTTATTCAAGCAACCGCAACGGCAGCAGCAACGTCGGTAGTGGTAATAGCCCCGCCACTGAAGGCAGCCATAGTAGCAGAGGAGATGGCGTGCAGCAGCAGCATGCGGGCGCTACAACCGGTTTCAGCATTTGCCGACCGCCAGGCCACCATGCCACTCCTGATGACCAGATGGGCTTCTGCCTGCTGAACAACGTTGCGCTGGCGGCACGGCATGCACAGCGTGCCCACGGCCTGCAAAAGGTGAATCACGCATTCATGCTGACCCCAATCTTTATTCAAAAGCACCTGAAACTGAGCCATATTGCCGCCCGTTTGGGTTTGGTTTGCTTGCGATTGTAACAGGCCTTTTCCGCTCGGGAGTTCAACCTTTTCCGCACACGCGGCTGCCTGCTGTCTGTGCATTGCTGTTTGCCAATCTCGGGCACCATCAGTTCTTGAGCTGCCTGGCAGTATCATCGACACCTTCCATGTCATCCCGTGTGTGCCTTGTGAACTCTTCCATCCCGGGCCTTGACCCTGTCACCCCGACAGGTGCTCATCCTAGACTGGGACGTGCACCACGGCAACGGCACACAGGACATCTTCTGGCACGAGCCCTCCGTGCTGCTCATAGACATACACCAGCAAGATGTGTGGCCGGGCAGCGGCAAGACAGAAGAGACAGGGGAGGGTGAGCCAAGCAGCCAAGCAGCCAGACGGTGGTGTCGCCACCGTTGTGCAGTGAATCTGCGAACGCCTGGCCGTTGCTGATCATTTGCAGCACAGGCTTGCAACATGACCTGAGCCAGCTGGCTGCAGGCTGTCCCGCTACACTCACAGCAGCTCCCCGCACTTGTCCTGCCCAACTGCAGGCGACGGTGCAGGCACCACCATCAACGTGCCGCTGCCGTGGCACAGCGGGCACTCTGCGGCACAGCTGGCCTTTGAGCGGGTGGTGGCACCAGCCGCCCGCCGCTTCAAGCCTGACCTGATCCTGGTTAGCGCAGGTGAAAGGTGGGAGGGGTGGGTGCCTATCCTTGTTTGCATGTGGTTGTGCTAAACTGTTGTTGCCACGCGGGGGCCCTATCTGCTGGTCAATGCATGTTGTAGCAACGGCTCATCCTAACCTGCCAGGGCAGCCGTCACACTACCAGTCACACTGTCCTATCAGTTCTTATTTTGAGGTTTTTTTGAGGTAGCTGGCTTGCTGTCGCTTGCTCCCTGTCCATTCCGCTGCCAGAGTGCCATTGCTTATGTACCGCCAACCAGTGGCTCTGCAGGCTACGATGCCCACTACCAGGACCCTTTGGAGCACCTGCAGTTCCAAGCAGCCACCTACCACTGGCTCACATCCCAGCTGTGCCAGCTGGCAGCTGAGCTGTGTGGCGGCCGACTGCTGCTGCTGCTGGAGGGAGGGTGCGCAGGGTGGTCATGGGTGGCTGCCTGTTATGGCTGTTGATGCCGCGTTGTCTTGCAATATACCCCCCTGTTGCGATTGCTTTAACCTATCAGCACATCTGCCTCCTACCTGCCCTGACACTAATCTCACCACCCACCTGCCCATTGCAGGTATAACCAGCAGGCACTTGGGGAATGTGTGGCGGAGACGGTGCTCGCCCTACTGCAGCAGCCCTCGGGTGAGTGGTTTTTCATATGGCCAAGCCAGGGGATCTGGTTATAGCTCCCAGCACAGCTGGGCTGCTTTTTCTCATAGAGCCATGCCACTGGGATGTGTGCCGCCCCAGGCCTGTTGTCGCTTTTGTGACAATACGGGTGTAACAAACCAGCAGCAGCAGCAGCCCCTGCAGGCCCTGGATGGTAACACCAACTTGGTGCCCCGCCTTGTCACCTGTAGAACGCCCGTTGCTGGACCCCGCACAGCTGCCCCACCCGGAGCCATTGGAGCAGGTGGCAGCCCAACTGGATCACATCAGGCAGCTGCATGGCTTGGAATGAGCAATGTGCGTTGTCGGCAGCATGGGTGCCAAGCTCCTGCATCAGTCGCTTGGTGCAATGCAAACCATGTGGAGCCGCCTAGCGGCGGGGCCTTGGGCCGATGTTGCGCCAACACGGCAATATACTCTATAATAGAATGAATGACGCAACTTGTTGAGGTGAAACAACTGTGTTAAAGCCAATTGGTTAAACAACCGCATTGTTAATGGGATGCTTACAGCCCTGAATGTAGCTATGCAAGCCATGCAGTGACAAATGGAGCATCTACAAGCACCACGTGACTTATGTACAGAAGCAGTTGCAACTTGACCAATCTCCCTTCGGCTCTCTTTGCTCGCTCTTCGCCTCAGCAGTTAACTCCCAGCCAGGCGTTCTCCATTGCCCAGACCTCACCCTCCATTGTGACGTTGCCGCCCTGAAGGTCGCCAAACGCCTCCACGCCCCACGCTGAGGTGTCATCGCTGGGGTACACCCTTGAGATGATGCGGCCCAGGCCCCGCTCAGCATAGACCTCCCACTGCATAGCCAGGGCGGTTGAGATTTACGGCAGCGGACAGGTTTCATAATAGCTTGCCCTAGGCGGCAACACTCAACAACCAGCAAGCTGTGCAACCGCTCCTTGCAATCGCATTATTGAGATGCAAGAATGTGTTGCACTGCCCAGGGCATACTCACAATGGTGTGGTCAACAAACACGGAGAGCTCGATCTGGTGGTCTGGCAGAAGGCGGTAGCCGGTGACAGGCAGTGGTACTGGCCCACCCTCCAGGTAAGTGGTGTTTGTGAAGCCGCCAGCATTGGAGCGATCGATGAACACAAACATCGACTCAATTGCGCCGGTTGCACCCTCAGCTCCATCTATGTCAGCTGGCACCGGCACAACCGTGCCGTTGATGAAGCAGTCAACATACGTGTTGTTCCCTGTCAGCACACGTGCGCCAACCTCAAACGGAGAGCTTGCATTGTCGCCGGCTGCATCCATGTCTCCCGGGATGAGCTCAAACATGAGTTGCACCTCCATCTGGCGCGCTGTGTTGTTTGGGCCGGGCGTGACCTCGGACTCTTCAACCAACACCTCGGGCAGGCTGCTGACGGAGCCGGAAAAGAGCTGCATGGCAAGAAGAGACGGAATTGCCCTCGGGAAGTGAGCACGCTGTGTTTGCGCATATTTAGTACCCACTCAAAGCCAAACGGAGCAGGTCAAGCTGGTGCACACGATTCGGGCATGTAGCAACACTGCACTAAAAATTTAGGTTGTGGCCTACAGCACGCTATGCTGATTGTAACAGGCCAACAAAACATGTCCACCTTAAGCTTGTATTGCGAGCGATGCGCTGTAGCAAACACACCTGCTCGGCGCGTAGCAGCTCGACCTCGTGGACAGGGTACACACGCACGGTCTGAGTTTCGTTGTCATAAGTGATCTCTCTTGGCAGTGTAAGCACGCCCTTGAAGTTTGTAATGTTGATGAGCTCTGGGAACTGGTCGCTGCAAGAGTCGCGGCAGCCTGTGGGATAAAAAAGTGTCAAAGAATGGCACTGTAAGCAGCACTGGTAGGCTGAAAATGTTGTTGAGCAGTTGGCGCCGGTCAGCAATATTGTGTGCATCAGCTGCTTGCAGCAAAGACACCAATGCAGTGTGAGTATTGGGAATTGTCAATAGTCGTAGATGCCCCAAGCCTCAATGCATGACCCACCTGCAGCCGTTTCGTACACCCAAGTGTGCATGATCTGGCGACTGTCGTTGGTTCTGTAGATCATGGAAGCATAGGTGGAGCCGTAGTCTGCGACAGCAAAGCCGCAGCAAAGCAGCAACCTCATTTAACCAACAAGGTAAACCAGGAAAGGGCAGTGCATGCTTGCAAACTTGTTGGAAATACGCACATGCAGAGCCAGCATGGTAGCCTGCACGAGGCGGCCCTAGGGCCGTTCCTCTGCTGGCTTCCTCAACCCACGCCCAAGGGCGTATTCATTTGATTCATTCATAATATGCACATGCGGAGCATGCAAGCAGAGGCAGGGAAGTTGGCACGCAAGTTGTACCAAGGCTGGCCACACATGGCACATGGGACAGCAGGATAGGGGAGGGGTGTCCCTTGGCTGCTGGCAGGTCAAGGGAGGGGTGCCCCTTGGCTGCCGGCTATACCCGCAGGCACGGTTATGAATCGGCCGGTACGGCTCCCCTGCCCAGGTTCAGTAGGGCCTAAGTAGCGGGGTTATGTAACACACACACACACACATGGCAGCGGTGCGCACTCACCCAAATGCTGCGGGTAGAACCTCTGATCGTTGAGGAATGGTTGGTACAACGTCCTCACGGCTGAGTCGTCTGACGCATTTGCATAGTTGTAACTGCAACGGGATTGCAACTTGTGCTGTTGGTTAGGAACAACTAGCCACGGCTTCATGCACGCTTCATGCATGTTGCACCTGGAAAGTTGGGCACAGAGCAGGCCAGCCACCAGACTAAAACCCGGCCGAGGTTTGTATATTATGCAACAGTTCCAGTTGTGTATTGTAACACATTGTGTGTGTTATGTAACACACACACATTGTAGAAATCCCAAACCCGCAGTCTTTGCATGCGACGGCCATTCAGCTGAGCATGGGTTCGTTTCTGCGGCACCTACACTAGACAGGCATGGCACCCCCAGGCCGACAACACCCAGCGTACGCTGTAGTAAGGTTGTACAATGTCTCGTTGGCGGCGGCGGTCGCCAAGCCGTACGTGCTGTACTGCTCACCATGTGTGCCCTGTGTAACAAGGCGGTCCACGAGCAGGGCCTCACCAATGCCACTGGTGTTGTGTAAACTGACAACTAGCACTGAGTAACTCTTGGGACACACCAAGCAACAGGTGTTGGCAGCCACAGGCATCAAGCGCCTATGCAGATGCAACGCTCCGCAGAGAACCAGCATAAGCTGCTGCCACCATCCCCTGACGTAAGCACCAATGCTTACCTCATTGTTGTTGGCGATAGCAGCTAGGTCAGCAGCATCTGCATCGTTGGGTGGAGCAAGCGCCTCGTAATTGAAGGGCGCGTTGCTGAGGGTGTACCATTCCTGGCTGAAGTGCGGGCGGTAGCGGCTCTGGTCGTCCCACTTGAACATATGGATGCCTGCAAAAACACCAAAACACGTGTGGGCAGAATCGCAACAAAGAAATTGTGAGAAAGGGCGCTCGACTGCTGCAAGGTCATGACTGATGTGCCAGCTACTGATTACATTCTTAGGCTACAAAACACACTGCCTTCGCCACCGTACCTGAAAACGGCCCTGCCAGTATAAGTAGACAGCTGGAATCGCAGGTGCATGGCGGGCCAGCAACCAACCCCACTAATGCAAGTTATCGCTGGCACAAGACCCAACACCCACCTGGTGCCACCTCCAGGAAGTCCACCACCTCCCAGGCACGGCATGCAGCACCAAACTGGTCGCAAGGGCCGCCATATGCGGGGCCAGTGTAGCTAGTGGGCGCAGCAGGGCCGCCGGCCATGCACTGGCCATCAATCTGCCACATACCCGTACAGCACATCACAATTACCCGGCGTTAGTCTGATGGAAAATTGCTTAGTGCAAGCGCAGCATCAATCTGCACATTAATGTTGTATGCAGATATGGGATGCATCGCATCCTTGCGCGACAGCACTATGCTGGCCACCTACGTCTGGCTCAAAAGTCATCTGGTTGGCAAGGTTGCCGACGTAGCGCCATGGGCCAGTCATGTTGTTGGAGATGTAAATGGCAGCATTGCCCTGTGCCAGTGCCAGGGCCAGTGTATGCACCTGAGTCAAGCGCCATATATGGCTCCTGACAACAGCAGCCTGACCCACAACTGTAATTTGATAGAGTGGCTGGGCTGGAACACCTCAACACGTCCGACGTGTGCAAACATACGCGCGGCATGCTGCAGGAATACCGCTTGGACGACGCCTCCGCTACCCCAGCCAAAGGACTGAAAAAGCTGAGGTGTAGCTTACCATGCAGAATGCTTGGCCACCGATGGCTAGTGCGTAGATGTTGTCGCTGAGCCTGTGGGGGTTATTTGGGGAGGTAAGCGCAAGCCACACGCCGTGGTGGCCCTCAGTGGGGTCTCGGAACTGCGTGTTGATGCTACCAGGGGGAAGCTGCACAAACCAGGTCAAAAGCACAAGAATTGGCAAATTGTGCGGGGGAGGGGAGCAGCAGGTAAGCACAGCCCCGACAGCAACATAAGCTACAAGCAACTGCCACTATGCACGGGTGGCCAACAGCGAGTCAGTAGCCAGTCTGCCTGTGTTGTTCCACACGTGCCTGTGCTAGGAAGGGGTTGGTGTCAGGCTTGATCCATTGCTTGAGCCATGGGTCGCTCAGGTCGGCAGGCACTGCAGATGCCTGGCGCTGGAAGAAGTTGCCCAGCTCCGGGATTTGCGTGCCAGCGGCTGCAAGCGGGTGGCAGCGGAAGCAGGGCGGGTTGAGCTCTTACACACACGCCATCTGGTGGGGGCAATGTGTTCCCGCCACCTATGTAGCACTCAATGCATCAGCAGATGCAGCTGCATGCAGATGTGCAGATGCTGCTTTTAACTGTCCATTAAACCAACATCGTTGCCAGGCATCGTGCCGTTTTATGCAAATTAGGCTATTAGGCGAAGCAGACCCAAGAGTCACCTGTGTATGTCAGCGTAGGCACATTTTCAGCCGTCATGGTGGTGGCACCAGACCAGCAGCCATTGAAGTCGTAGGGGGCGGTAGGCAGCAGCGCCGGGGGCAGCCATGTCCTGTCAAAGGAAATGTAGAATGCTTGCAACACGAATGGAGTTATTCCAAGAAGCGTATGCTACGAGTGAATCTTACAGTTGAAAAGATGAACAATCCAGCAAGCCCAGCCTCACCAATGCACCATGTCGTCTGAGGCGACATGAGCCCAAAAAGGAGCTCCCCACTTGACCTCCTGGAGGGCAGGACAGCGACAAATGCAGCTCATGAACTCGTCGATCACATCATGCTGACACCAGTCAGGCTGAAGTTGTACTGCTTTTATGCACAGCTCGGAGGATTGGAAAGCAGCAACCACCTCCCGCTACCACCTCCCGCTGCAGGTGGAGCTTACCTTTGGATTGTACTGGATGAAAACGTGGTGCCTGCCAGTGTTTGGGTCTTGGAACATGCCTGCACCAAAGACAGAGAAATGCAAGTCATCGATTGTCGCATGCATAGTTTGGGCTAACAGTCCGTGCAATATCGTGCACTGTGCAAAGGCAGCACAGAAGCTTGTGTTGATATTATTTCAGTGCTGCACTAGTGTCAGCAACTTGGCAGCTGACACATCTAGTGCAAAACTCTTCTCACCATGGGGATCATTGATCCAGCCGTAGGGTGCACTGATGTGATATCCAGGCCTGTGTGGCTGCCACTGATCCTGCGTGAAGTTGTCGCAGCCGGCGCGCGAGTAGTCCGGCTCTGCCATTGGGGCGGGGGCCTCTGCAGCGCAGCACGTTGGGCATGGGAATAGATCAATAGGATGTGCAACGTCATTGTGCACATACTGCATGAAGGCAGGCTGCGGGCCTGATGCAATAGGGGGGTTTGTGGGTGACAGCGCGGGGCAGGCAGTTGCGCGGCAGGCGCGGTAGCGGGCTGGCTGCTGCGAGGCAACACGCACGCGGCTGCGCACCGACTGTTCTCGTTGCATCGTGATTTTGATTGCATGCATGCTGGGCTACCAAACAGCATTGGGTCCAGGTTTCTGAGGGTTTCTGGCAGGCCGCCTGCACGGATGGCTGGGCAAACGCACCTGCCGCATCCTGGAACAGCGATCGCGACCCTTTAGCAGATGGCAGCTGCGCCACTAGGGCGGCGCAGGCCAGCACATGCAGGATGATGCGCATGTTCGCTCGGGAGACCTGTCCTGACCTAATGAAGCGTGACTTCGGTATCCCCACCGATCCGGAATGCCGCTACAGTTGCCCGCTAACCTACGCCTAATATAAACGTGATGCAAAATAGGGTTTAACAGTTGCCTGCATGCCGGCATGACGGGGAGGGGCGCGCGCGCAGAAGAACGTCGGCCCGCCATGCTAGTTTGCCTCTCGGCGCGCCTCGCATCGCTTGTATCTTCCGTGATGAAGGCTTAGAAGCGCAGAGGTGAGCGACGGGCCATCTACTAGGGCAGCAAACTCAACCTTGGAGCCAGCATCGTCGGCAGCTGCCCCCAGCGGCGAAGCCGCGGCTTGCAGTTCCCACCACACCAGCCGCACTGCCCCTTGCAGCAACATCATACGCGGCGGCGTGGGTGGTGCCATTGCATGCCTGCCAACCATATAAGAGTTTGTATGGGCGTTGGACTAAAATGAAGGTCTGACAGGCGCGCGGCATGCAGGCAGGGCAACAAAGCCAGCAAGGAAGGACCAATAGCGGGCACGAGCTGAGCACGACCAGTTGTCAACACTGGGTTGAGGAGGCGGTGGGTAAACACTCAGGGCAAACCTGCGCTGCCCGCCATGATCCGAGCCTTGCACTGCTGTCAACAACACACAAGCCCAGCTGCGGACGACGCCAGGGGCGGCAGCACCAGACACAACTGTAAGCCGCCTTTGAGGCGCCGCCATGGGCTAGCTCTGGATGATGGCGCACTCATTAGTGTTCAAAGCACCGCAAAAGCATGGTCGATCCAGGTGCGGCCACGCAAGTGTGGGAAGGCATACTCCATAAGCCACCTAAAGGGCTCCTTGGAGCTGTTCTCCCATCCCACCGCTTAAGGGCGCTACACCAAGGCCTTGTTGTTTGCTGCTGCTGCTAACTGACACCTAGATGTGCTCCGCGCAGGAAGCTGCAGCTGACTTGGCCCAGGGGGTTGCAGCAACAGCTGCGGTCCGCTGCGCCATTTCCAACAGCGATTGCCAGCCAACGGTCCACCGCTGTTGATGTAGCTCGGTGACTGTAGCACATATCCTGGTCTTGATGGGACCGGTGTTGCTGCTGGCTGACTGAGGGAATTTACAGAGTCTGCGCCAGGATACCCGCTGGCGGGGTGGTACAATCAGACATGAATGAATGAATGCACCAACCACTGCTCTACCAAATGTGATCAGTTTAGGATTGAATACCATGGATGGGTGTGGGCAAAGTGTGTGGGTGTCGGTAGGGGCAGGAAGGTTTTAAAAGGGGGTGGGGCTCAAATGAACAAGGATTGTACCTCTGATTGTACCTCCCCGCCAGCGGGTATCCTGGGGCAGACTCTGTAACATACCTCAATCAAAAACCTGTGTGGGCAAAGGTGTGTTGCTGCTGTTGCTGCTGCTGCTAGGACGGATCCATTGCTGTACAAACAGCGCCATCCCTGCCAGGCCGGCTGCCGCTGCTTGTAGCTGACCCAAAAGGTGCTGATGCGGCTGTTGGAGCTTACCGCCGCGGCTGCTGCTGTTGGGATACTGGGCGTGGTTGTGGCGGCACCTTGCTACCTTGCCAAATCTGCAGCTCCGGTTGCCGGCTCCTGCCGTGGCTGGACTTCAGCAGCTTCGGCTCCAAACAACAAATACCGCAGGGCCGCACGCACATGCTCGGGCGCAAGGTGAGCGGGCCGGCGGCGCTGGTGACGGGGCGGCACACCACGGCCAACACACTCAGGCGCAGCAGCATCGGCATTGAAGCCGCCCACCTCACCATCATCACACATCCACCATAAAACCCTATCCTTACATGTGCACACAACCAACACCGCCGCCATCACCACCACGGTTGCCCACGACTGCCAGCCCCGTTTGCCGCATCATTGTCAGCGTGTGTGTGTGGGGGGGGG
>JAAMXP010001423.1:0-19498 GCA_019693395.1 Ettlia oleoabundans | reverse complement strand
CCCCCCAACTTGCCATGCCGTGCGACATGGCATAAATGTCCAGATGTGCAGACAGAGGGCACAGGAAGGAAGCCGGCCGTTACAGCAATGGACGGCGGTACTAGCATGGAGCAGAAGCGTCCGAGTTGGCCGCTGGTGAGGCAGCTCCTTAGCGACAGGCGCACCTCCCAGTGTGCTTGCTGCGTAGTAGGCGCGGTGGTTGGTGTAGTGCTCATGCAGGACGTGCGTCTGCGGGGTCAAACTGAGGGGGAGCAGGCTGAGTTGCGCAACAAGGCGTTCAGGACAGCAATCGCACTGAAGACCACATCAGTGCAACAAGTGCGCCTCATCAAAGGGGCCTTGGGCAGTATGCGGTGACACGTCAGCTGGCTTTGCATGGTGAGAGTCGTGGTATGGTGTGGTGATGCGCTGTGCCCTGGCCCCCCCCCACTCACCAGTCGTCGCTGGAAGGCCAGCTTGATGCGCTTCTGCATGTACTTGAGCCCGCTGTTCACCACTGCTGCAGGCACAGACACCTGCGATGGAGACAACCAAGGATGGGGGTGTGGGGGGGAGGGGGGAACAATCCAGGGCTGTGCCACGACTACCGCTGCATCACTGTGGCGTTGTGGCTGGCCTGACTCTGCAAGCAGCCAGCCTGCTCTCCTCCCTGCTTGTGGCCCCACACCTACCCCAACAAAGGTGGCCAGAACGCGGGTAAGGCGCTGTGTGTTGCCCTGGATGATCCATCGCCCGCCCCTGAGACCAAGGCAGGGACACAGCAGCGCCGCCGTTTATTTCAGTGATCATGCCATGCAGCCATGCATCAATGGTGGCAGGTGGGGATACTTTATAGGTGGCCTATCCAGCAGGCAAGCTGACGGTGACAGCCTGTCGGGCCTGTACCTGCCCTCCAGCTGGCTGATGTACTCGGTTAGAAGGGACCTCAGCACCAGCAGCAGACCCTGCCCATAGATCAATCCCGCCTCAAAGCAGAAGGGCGAGGGAACGCAGCTGCAGGGAGCGGAAGAGAAGGCACGTCAGGTGAGGAATATGTGCTTCATCGCAAAAGCTACCTAGCCAGCAGAACTCTTGGTAAAGGGTGCAGGTTGACGCTGGGTGTGCAGCCACATGGGGTTTTGCAAAGGCCACACATATACCCGACACTGACATGCGCAGAATTTGGAGGAGGCGGCGTGCAAACACCACATCCACAGCGACCTTGGGTGCTGGTGCACGCTTGCTGTCGGCTGTGATGCCCGCGCAGATGTTCTGCAGGATCGATGGAGGCGGGGAGCAGCTGGGGCGGGAAGTATAAGAGGCACTGCAAGGTGACAGCCGCCGGAACGGCTGCTTGCCCACGACAGCAATGTCAAACCTGTTGCTCCTTGCGAGCCGCTTTTAGCTCCCGCCGCAGTTGGCGCAGGGATGCCGCGCCACCCACCAAAATCAGCACCTGCGCATGGTATACAACAGCTGGGTTGGCAAGCTGCGGTGCATGCGGTAGCGCCGCCAAATACGCCTTGCTGCCGTTCCACAGCGGTGCAGCACACTAACAGCCCTGCCGCGCATCAAGGCAATCGAGGACCGACTGCCAGCGGGAAAAACGCAAATTGAACCCGTCGCAACTGCCGATGGTTTGGCTGCGACACGAAGAGTCACCCACTGTCGGAGCGGCAGATGGGTACTCTAGGCGCACCGCAATGGTCCTCTTCTGGCGGGGATTCAGCCGCAGGAGGAGCTCCAACGGCGGCGCCCCGCCCATGGTTTCAAAGAGCTGTTTCCAAAATTATCTAGCGCCTAACAGGTTGCGTGCTTGACAGCAATGAGTATGAGTGAGCAAATGCACATGCAACCTCTTCCGACGCATTGCCATGTTGTTTCGGCGTTCTGCTGAGATGGCATTTGGCAGCGGGAACGTCTGAACTCCTTGCAAACCAATTCATTATCAGCCATCAACGTAGCAGGTTGCAATTCGGGTTGGGCAGGATGGCCTTCACAGACAGCGATGAGGAGGAAGAACAGCAGCAGCAAGCGCTTCCCCTCAAACAGCCGCCACCTGGGCTTAGGAACGAAGATCTGCCTGCCTTGTTTTGGTTAGTAACTGTGATGGTGCAAGTACTTCACATGCATGGCATTGCACTCGACAGTCGCCGTTCTGTTGGCCTGCTTCTTGGGCTCGTATGCAGCCCTTGGTCATTCTTCAACGATCGCTGGATTCATTGTGGCTCTGTGTCAGGGATGAGTTGCCTGAAGAAATGGGGGAGCACCCCGATGCTGCCGCCCTCAGCGCCATCTTGGAGGACACCAGCCCTGAACAGCAGGCAGAGGGCTTTAAGGTGAGCATATTCTTGCCCTTCAGACTGCAGACAAGTTGAGGCATGTATGTCACGGCCATCTACTGTGGGCACTCAGTTGTTGATGGTGCTACGCCCCCATTGTTTTGCCAACACCATGTGATCATGGCCCCTATACCTCGCACAGTCAATAGGCTCGTCCACCCTGACTTCTCTGGATCTTTATTTCTAATATTAACAAACTCGTCATCCCCACATCCTCACCTCATCAACTCACACAGAACCAGGGCAACGATGCGCTCAAGGCAGGGCTGCGGCACAGGAAGAAGTTCTACCTGCGCCAGGCAATTGAGCAGTATGGCAAGGGGCTGGAGGTGCAGTGCAGCGATGCCGCCCTCAACTCCATCCTATGCAGCAACCGCGCCCACGTCAACTTGCTGCTGGGCAACTTCCGCAACGCCTACCAGGACGGGCTGGCGGCGCTGCGGCACAACGACAGAAACATCAAGGTGCGGGGGAGGGGGGGGCGGGGCCGCATCTTGGCACTCCCTCATCGCCATTAACTGACACACGACATACCAAACGTGTTGTTGATGTAAGTGTCCCACCTGATTGCCCGGCTTGACCCCTTGGTTGAAGGCGTTGGCAACCCATCCAACCATCCCTTCCTTGGCTACCTCCCTGCCGTGGCGGGTATCACCTGCAGGCCTTTTATCGTGCTGCCAAGGCAGCGCTGGGCTTGCGCAAGTACGACCGCAGCATGGAGCTGTGCAGGCAGGGGCTGCAGCTGGACCCAGACAACCGGGAGCTGCAGGAAATCAGCCGACGCGCGGCACTGGAGAAAGATGTGCAGGGGCAGCGAGAAGACGCAGAGCAGCAGCGGCAGGCACGCATCCGGGCCCCCGCTAGGCAGCTGGCGGAGGCAGTGCTGTCGCGGGGCTGGCGCGTTGGCAGGCCGCAGTTCACCATAGGTGGGCAGGACTTGCTGCGCACTTGTCATCGTGGCAGCACAGCCCGTAAACCGGGAGGGTTCAAGCTGCAAATCGCACACAAACCAGGACATGCACGACTTGTCAGCTATGCGCCTTCCAGCAAAGAGGTCTTCCAAAATATTTAAGTCCCAATGTCGCAGTACGTGTTTATGCTCTTTGCGATTCAGAGGACTTGCCCTTCCGTGTTTTGCCCTGCCTGTGCAGGCGATCGGCGACCTAGTGTGGATGAAGATGGGCTGGTGCACTGGCCAGTACTGTTCTTCTACCCCGAAGCATCCATGCAGCACGACGTGGTGGAGGATGTGTGTGAGCAAGATACATTCAGGTGAAGTATAGGTCCACAAGCACGTGTGCACATGTAACTGTTGAATACTGGGGAAGAGTGTGTGGGAGCAGGCTGTATGAGAAATGGCGGGCCTGCTGGGCTGGGGCATGCACCTTTGCTCGCCCATTTTCAGCGGACTTTCCTGCTTGCATATGGGACTGTAGTGTTGATTTGTTGCACGCACGAATGTTGCCCATTCCTTGTCAGCTTGATGGCTACGGTGTGGTGTTTGTAGGGACCATTTGGACCTCATGTTTGGGCCCGAGGCGCCGCCCCTGGAGTGGGATGCTGCTGGGCAGTATAAGCGGCACAACATAGAGATCTATTACCTCTCACATGCGGCCACGCCGCTGGGCAAGGATCAGCTGGCAGAGGTGGGGAGTGGGGTGCAGGGCTGCAGGGCATGGGTTCATGTCAGTGGTTGGGGTCCCATGCGGCCAGGGGTTGGGTCCCATCAACTCATGCCCCTGCTTCACCTGCACCGCGTTGTTTATTCAAGCGTGTTGCTCGACGTTTCGTGCCAGACTTTATGCCTACTGTGCCGCTGCAGGTGTACTTTGGCGGTTGGCCTGAGGTTGCGGAGGAGGGTCCGTCGCGGTACGGCCCCAATGCAGCCGGTTGGATTCGGGTAAGCGAGAAATGGACGCTGCGAGATGCGCTGGCTCGTGAGGATCATGTGATACCAGGCGTTCCCGCTTTCTTTGTGCTTGCTCAGGGCTCAGACTTCAGGCAGCGCTTCCTTGAAGGCGACATCCCGCTGCTCTGACCCCTCCTGCACAACCAGCGCAGTGTTTGTTTTCCCGACATAATTACCCACTCCACCCTGCGGCCTCCATATGCCAGCTGATTACTGATTTCTACCCTTCAACCCTACTGTTAGTGTTGAACCTGTGCTATGCCGCTGCCTTGCCTTCTCCCGCTCTGCTCCCCATTCCGTGTTGAACCTCCCCCTTCCTTTCTGTATTTAGTTCTGATACGTCATTTTGAATGTTGTAACGCCAACTGTATGGTATACTGGCAGCAGGGACAGGTACGGGTACGAGGTAGAGGGATGGCACAGGCCTGCTGCGCCCTCCCGTGGGCAGCACAGCACGGCCCGCTGCTGAGCCCGCCTGGCGGCGCTGCTCTGGTCACAGGGTGCGTCCATGGCTTGTCGGCGCGCTGTTGCCGCTTTGTCCAGCTTCCTCTGACCGTTCATTCGCATAGTTGCGGGGCAGCGAGTGACATCAGAGACTTCCCAGGTTCCTGCCCCGACAACATGCAGCGCCTAGGGCGGAGCTTAATTGACAGCCTGGTCACCCTGCGGGTTGCTGCTCAGAAAGTGTGCAGCGACACGCGCGGCAGCGGCTTTTTGCCCACTCTCGCACGGGCGGCGCTGCCCCAACCAGCTGCGGCTCGCAACTGGAGCTCAGCAATGCAGGGTAGCAGCGTGATAGTTGGGGCGATGTCATCTGGTCGCTGGGCCCCGCTATCCACTGCTGCCGCCACCGCCGCCAGCTCTACTGCGGCCTGTAGAGCGTCCCCAACCAGCCTTACCCGCCACCAAGCCTGGAAACGGCGTCTGAAGCCAAAAAATTCTGGGCGCAATCGATTCAAGAGAGCTTGGCAGAAACAATTGCAAATCAAGGCAAGGCTTAGCCTCCGGCTACAATGGTGGATGCTTCTGCTTCCTCTGAAGTGTGCCACCGTACCCATGTTGTACCAAGCCACCCCGCCAATCACCTTGTGTGCTGCGGTTATCTCGTTGTCTGCAGTGGAATGCTCAGGAGCGCAAGGCCAATGAGGCGGCAGCAAGGAAGCGGAAGCAGCAGAAGCAGCAACAACTATTCAAGCAACGCAGCGGATGGGCAGCAGCGGCAGAGCAGCAGGCTGCTTGATGCTGTGCTGGGGCGATGAGGATCAATTGAACACAATACATTGGTGAACCCTCATGTTTGTGACTATATATCTTGCAAATCAACAGCAGAGGTTGCGACTGAGCTCAGCCAGCCCTGCTCAAGCTAGGCTTCTGCCTGCTTCCGCCGCATCTTCTTGCCCTTGCTCTTGATGGCTGCCTGCTGCTGCTGCTGCTGCTGGCGCTCGTGTTGCTGCTGCAACCCTCTTTCCTCATCCGCCTCCTGCTCATCAGCCCCGTCCTTCTTGGTGAACACGGCCACAAAGAATCCATCGGTTGCGTCGTCATCTGGGTCAACACGTACCAGCCGGTTGGCACCCTCCACTAGTCCCCGAACCCCACGGCGCTGCCAGCCCGGGAACGGAGTCTCAAGCTGGAAGCCACGCTGTGCCGCTGCTTCAAGTACCGCCGCCACCACACCCTCGTTCTCACGTGCATGTACACTGCATGTGTGTGTGTGTGTGTGTGTGTGTGTGTGTGTGTGTGTGTGTGTGTGTGTGTGTGTGTGCTGGTGGTGGTGTGTGTGTGTTGGTGGTGTGTGTGTGTGGTGGTGGTGGGGAGGGACGACGCATATGGCCGCTTTCGGTGTCGTCAAACACAGGAGCAGGAATGGCAAGGGGACAGCGCAGGGGTGTAGAGCCTGGGCAGTATGGGCGGGTTAACAGAGGTCACAGGGCAGGCGGGTAGCACAAGACATGTCAGTCGAGCAACAGTGTGGGCAACCAGCCTTCAGCCCAGCAGCACCTGCAAGTTGAGTACACGAGGCGGTGCAGCGCTGGAAAGCGCAGCGCATGCAGCAAGCAGGCCTGCTGGAACTGCGCCAGAGCCTCAACACGCTCGTCGCTGTACTCAACGGCGGCCGGGCCTGCACGCAGCGGGGCAGCGGGGACATCAACAGGGCACAAGAAGATCAAGGTGGGGACGGGGCTATCACTGCAGGCAGCTATGAGAGGGCAGGTTTGAGGGTGGCCAGACTGCAGCGACAGCAAACGCTGGGATGCCAACCTCAGTCACCCCAGCCACACATCCTGAGCATGCATGAGCAACGCTGTAGTGGAGGGCTTCACCTTTGAGGCGGTGTGCCGAGGAGGGCAGCAGGTAGTCCATACGGGTAAAGGCGGTACCACTGCCGCTGCACGAGGGATCCAGCAGTACCGCCTGTACCGCGCTGTACTGTGGTGCCTCTGGGTCCACTGCCAGGAAGTCGGCCAGCTGCGGCGAGATGATGGTGCTGCCCGTGGCAGCGGCATTGTGCCGCAACCGCTCCAAGCGCCTGGGGTCTTTCTGCATCAAAGCAAAGGAACAGATGGGAGGCACAAAGGTGAACAATCCTTCACGCGGTTGCTGAGTAGGACTAACAGCTTAAAGCTTTCCCAAATTCATAGGGAGAGCCACATGATCTCGCCAGCTGCAAGCCAGCCATCCCACCCACCCCCTGATCACCTCAAATGCAATGATGCTGCCCCGGTTGTGCATGAGCGCCGCCAAGTGTGTGGTCTTGTTGCCCGGCGCCGCGCACGCATCAACTACCGTCCAGCCGGGTTGAGGCCGCAGCGCATGTGCGGGCATGCAGGATGCCTTGCTCTGCAGCACCAACACCCCTGAAGCCACCAGCGGGTGGTCGTGCAGGTCTGTGCCGGGAGGGAAGACCAGCAGGTCGGGCAGCAGCCCGTCAAGCTTCGCCAGCTGACCCTGCAAAGGGTGGGGGAGGGGAGGCACCAGCTGGAGCGGGAGACATGCTTGAACAGCAGCCAAACACGCAACAGTAGGGCAGCTGCAGCCAACAAGATCGAGTCCCACCGCCGAAAGGCACGATGCAACACCAGCAAGCGCCCAACAGCCTGCGGCAGGGTAGGGCTCACCACTGCCAACCAGTTTTGCTCATGCTCCCGTGGCGGCGCCCGCAGCCAATCGAGCGCCTCTTGCACACTCATCTTGAGCGTGTTGACGCGTGCAGTGCGGGGGTGCGGCGTGTCCGGCCCCGGATGGGGCAACAGCTCAGCTGCTGTCTGCACGCCTGCTGCATCCAGCAGCTGCTGCAGCGCTGCTGCCAAGTCTGCCTGCATCAACAGCAGCGCAAAATGCTGGCCAAGAGGGGATGTGGAGGAGCCACGCCGGCAACAGTCCGGCCTCATGGGGCAGGCAGCTACTCAGTTGACGGGCAAGCAGGCAGCCCCAGTGTTGATGCATCCCACCTTGCGCTGCAGCACCGCACGCTCGGCAGGTCCCGTGGATCGCAGCCCCTCTCCAAACAGCAGCTCATAGGCCAGCACGTACGCCACCGGTTGTGTGAGGCCACGCCCCCGCTCCACCAGCTGGGTGCGCTCCAGCAGCGGCTGCAGGAGGGGCAAGTGCTTGAGCGCCTCGCAAGTGACGGCATAAGTGGCCTGCAACATTGGGAAATGCGGGATTTGACTGTGCAAGGAGTGCTCCATCAGCTGTGCCAAGGACACAGGCACAGGGCATGGATGCTCCGGCCACCTTTTTTGCAGTGATGTGCGGTGCAAGTGTTAGGCTCTTCAAGCTAACTCCTCCCTTCTTTCTGCCGTCAGCTTCCAATAGTCGCTGCACAGCATATGCTGCTTGGGAGTGGACAGGCGAGGTAGGGCGCAGTCCCTGCGGGTCACTCTTGCCGTGACCAGACTGCCGCTGCCCGCCAGCTGACGCCTTGGCTGAGTGCTCCTTGCGAGGCTGCGACTGGGGTTGCGGCACTTGAGTTGTTGACCGCTTGTGCTTCTTGTTGGGCCGGTGTTCGTGCTGCTGCGCTCGCTCTCGCTTCAGAATAGACACGGGCCGCTTCCCCATGCTCGAGGCTCGTGCGGCCAGTACCCAACGTATACAGATGCTACGCGCAAAACTGTCGGCAGTTCTGCCAATGCATGCACGTCAAGGAGTGGGGTGCCTGGCCAGCTCAGCGGCGCCGCCAGCGATGCCGCCTGCAGCCGCAGTATCAATGCTGCATGCGTGCTGCATGAAATAACCGCAGTAAAACAATGTGTGTGCAAATTATATGTTGCTATCGGCTCTGGGGGCGTGTCAGGCCATGGAGGTCAGGCTGGACCAGCTCTTGAGCCACTGCCGCCTCCACCTCATCCGCCAGCTGGCGAGAGCGCGCCTCGAGGTACACCTTCAGCTTGGGCTCCGTACCGCTAGCCCTCACTGTGATACGGGCATCATCAAGCGTGTAGGTAATCATCAGGTCTCCAGGCTGCCAGGGCAGACAAGCCCGTCCGTCTGCATAAGTGCAGTGGCAGCAGCAAACAGCGGTGCGCCTGTGCCATGTCTCGCCCACGACGAGGTCCTGCCCTGGGCAGGCATGCCGCTCCCGCACCACACATTACTGCAACCAGCAGCAGGGACGCACAGCCTGCTCACCCGGCTGTGCGGTGTCCACTCCGGTGCCCAGGTCTCTGACTGCACGCACGGCATGGCCTGCAATGCTGGTAGGCACCTGCGCCCGCAGCCGCGCAAACACCGCCACAGACTTGCTGGGAGGGTCGGCCACAAAGTACCCCGAGCGGTACTCAACCACACCGTACCGCTCCTGCAGCTGACTCCAGTGCTGGGCAAGTGTGTGCCCTTGGGAGTACACATCCGCTGCCAGCTCAGCGAACACCGCCGCTGCGGAGATGCCGTCCTTGTCGTGCTGGATCTGACCCATCATGAACCCAATGGCCTCCTCATACGCAAACAGAACTTGGTACCTGCAGACAGGGCGGCCAGACAGGCATGAACCTCTGTGCCAGCATTGAGGGGTTGCTAGCAGTGCGGCTAGCAGTGCAGCAGCATGCCGCCAGCGTCCTGGGTTCTGCACCCAGCCATGCACCCAGCCATGCACTTCCATTGTGGCACAGCCAACTGGTGCTCTTGCGCACCCCTGGGCCTCCAGCTTCATAGCCTCATTGCCTAGCCACTTGAACCCTGCGTGCAATGCATGCAACCAGCCAGCGTCGTCTGCAGGCGCAGCACTGCACTGCCCGCCCAACTGAGTGTTCGCCAATCAACAGAAGACAGCAGTCAGAAGGGATACAGCCTCCCCGCCACAGCAGCAACCTTTCGAAGCCACTGCTGGCTTGCCTGTCAGCGTCTCGACCCAATGGATTCCTTCCACCACCGCAACGGCCTGCAGCATGTGGCTGCTGACGGTGCTGGAAAGTACGGCCAGCTTGGGCCCAACCTGCTGTCCCTGCCGCTGCTGCCGCTGCCGATAGTTCCGCACAACCCACTCCGCCAACATGACGCCAATCTCATTTCCAGTCAGCGTCCACCAGTGCCCTGTAGCCAACACAAAGTTGCTGTGACTACCACAACATACTGGGGTGTTGTGCTGTTCCGAGTGCTGGTCTGCTCTCACCACTGTCCACCTCCCCCTGATACCCTACCTGTCTGGGGGTCACGCTCAGCCACAGCGAAACGGTCGGCATCAGGGTCGTTTGCAAAGGCGAGGCGGCAGCCTGCTGCTTCAGCCGCCTGGAACGCCAGCGCCCAGGCTCCCTCCCCCTCCTCGGGGTTGGGATAGGAAACTGCAGCAGGCAGGGTGAAGCGGCCACGTCTCGCTGGGCACGCTTGCCCTCGTTTCCCTTGCTGCAGCCGTACTTGAAGGTGCCGGTTGTGGTTGCTGGCTCAGCAGCAAATACAAGCGCCTGGCCCACCTGTGCTGAATTCAGGGTCTGGCTCGCACTGCTGCTGCACCAGGACAGGCGACGGTAGCCCAAACTCCTGGAACGCACGCAGCAGCCAGGGAGTGCCCACGCCATGCAGCGCCGTGTAGGTGATCGCTGGAGCTGCCGCATTGGCCTCAGCACTGCGGAACTGCAGCTGCGTTTTCAGCCCAGCATAGTAGTCATTTGCCACTTGGCGCAATGGGTCACGGACCAGGTCCTGCCCAGCACTGATGGTGTCCAGGGGAGGCAGCTGCCAAAGGCGCAACTCTTGCTGGATCGCCGCCGCAATTCCGGCATCGTGAGGGGGGATGATCTGGCAGGCGTTGCGCCAGTACACCTTGTAGCCGTTGTACTGTGCGGGGTTGTGACTTGCAGTCACCATGACGCCCGCAGCACAGCCCTGCAGGCAGCCAGGGGGATGCAGGTCCTGCTGCAAGTTGCCTGGGCAGGGCCTGAGCAAAGGCAGAGGCGGGGTGTGCTAGCTGCGCCTTGCTTGTGGACAGCTGACCGGGCCACCACCGCACTCACCAGCTGCTGCACGGCGGCAGGCACGAATGGGGTCGGCACAAGCTCGCTGAAGAGCCAGACGGGCACCCCTGCTGCTACAGCGCACGCAGCCGTGATATGAGCAAACTCAAGACTGCCATGCCTGCCATCCCACCCAATCGCAATGCCATTCTGCTGCAACCGCTCTGGCTCCTGCTGTCCCAAGTAGCGCAGCAGCCCCTGGGTGGTCTGCTGTACAGTGATGGCATTCATCCTACAAGGTGCATGTGTTCAACCCAGGAATTGCCAGCTCAGGACAGAACATTCCACCTGCAGGGAAATGCAAGTCAGCAATAGCATCAACGCCCCCACCTGTTGTAACCTGGGCCCATCAAGCCTCGCAGCCCTGCTGTTCCTGCAGCCACACAAAATCAAACAAACACAAGATGCAGTTGACACACAACTCCACCATCAAGCGGTGCCGACGCAGGACATCACCGCCGGCGTGGCAGCAGGAGTGCGACGGAATCAAAGCGCCTGTGTGCCGCCTCTGCCTCCCTTGCTAGTCGATCAATGCGTGCAGGAGCCACACACCAAACTGCAGGCGCTGTCCAAGAAGGTTGTCCAGTACTGAGGCGTCCTCAGCGTCTACAAGCTGCTGTATCTGGTGCCGCGAGGCCGTGTTGGCGTCCTGCTCCAGCCACTGCTGGGCGAGCTGGCTCAAATGATCCGGCAGCGCTCGTGCTGCATGCAGTTTTTGCGGCCATCGCAAAACACTAGGCCACCTGTCAGGCAGCTTAGGCGAGCGGCTCGAAATGAAAGCTGCAGCGTGGTGCGTTAGACTCCCTGCTGAGGCTACCATGGTCTTGAATTGCGGTTGCTAATGATCCATGGGTTACTGAGCATGATGGATTACTGTGATGGGTCTATAGCCAGGCACAGCATTGCGCAGCACGGCGGGTACCTGCCCGCATGGCTAGCAAACTACCACCAGTGCATTTCTACAGCTGCTGGCTGCTGCTGCTGTTCTAACAAGCGGTGGTATTTTACAAGCACGGTACAACAGGGCAGCAGGGATCAGAGAAGCGGCAGGGCCATGCTTCATCACTCGCCACGTGTCTTGGCGGCTGCGGCACCCATGGCTGCAGCCAGTGCCGCAATGCCTTTGGGTGCACATGCAGTGGCAGTACGCTCCTGCCCCTGCGGCAGCGCCTGCGCAATGACCACGAGCACAGGGGTGATGCGGCGGGCAGAGGCCGGCTGCCCATCCCTGCTGAGCTCTGAGGGGGCGGGCAGCACAGGGTGCTGGCTGGCAGCGGCGCCAAACTGCTGGCTAACTGCCTCAGCGGCGCGCAGCGGAGTGGGGGTGATGCGCTTGGGCCCTGCCTTGCCACTGGCAGCAGATTCCGCCGGCAGGCTGCTCATGGTGGCAGCAGAGGGGACGGTACCTGCCACAGGTACTGCCTCAGCCACAATCCGTCTGGGAGGCTTGCTGGGAACCCCGGCAGCAGCCACCCTATGAGCAGCAGCATCATCCTCAGCATTGGCACCTGCGCCACCACCCACAGCATCCGGGACAATGTGGCGAGGCGCTTTGGTTGCGACCGGGACCGGCGGTTCAAAATAGCGGCTGGGCTCGGCGCCGCCCTGCAGCAGGGTGAGGCCAAACACGGAGAAGCATCAGGTGACAGGGGCGGCATCCACAGAACCATCATGTGATAAGGTCCCCAATCTGTCAATAAGAAAGGACTCCCTTGTCAACATAACTGCAAGGAGGAGGAGACCGTACCATGCTAACACATACAACGTCACAATTATTCGAGCTGCCAGCAGCACCCCACCCTGGTGCCTGGCCAGCTCACCTGCTGCGAGTCTCCTACCACAGCCGGAGCGGGGCCCACAGCCTCTGGCACAATCCGCTTGGGCTTCTTCGTGGCCGGCTGATCTGCTGCAGCTGCTGATGCCGGCCCTGCCAGCACTGTGCCAGAGGCTTCCGCTCCCCCATGCACAGCAGCGGGAGCATGCACAGGTTCAGGCTGGATGCGCTTGCAGCCTGCCAGTGGCGCAGGCACAGCTGCCAACGCTCCAGGCGCCTTCTCAACTGCAGCACTCGCTGTGACCACTGCTGGCTTTGCAACAAGCACAGCCCCTTGGGTCGGCTGTGCCACTGGAGTCAGCGCCAGCTTGGCGGCTACAGGCGCATCTGCTGCTTGCTGAGCTGCTGCAGGCTGCCCCGCTGCAGGTGTTGCTGCGCCAGGGGCAGTCTTGACAGGCTCAGCACGCCGCTGTGCCGCAGCCATGCGCTTGGCAATATGTGCGGGCAGCCTGTCGGCAGCTAGGGGGGTGCCCAACTCTCCAGCATCAAAGGCCGCGATGCTGCATAACTTGAAAGCATGGTATAGCAGGCTTTGCCAGGCACGCAAATCGGAAGGCTGGTCATGCGTAGTTTTTCTACAACACACGTTGCATACGCAGGCCTGCATAGCTGGACTTGATATCATGCAGTGTAGCAGCAGCCATTGTGCAGCAAAGCGGCACCCACTGCCAATGACACCAGACCAATTCACCATGGCAAAGCCAGCCCAGCACGCGGGCTGGCTCCAAGTCTCACCTGCAGTAGCAGTCGCGCGATGACACTGCCAGGTATTGCCCATCGCTGGACCAGGCCATGTCTGTGATGGAGTCGTAGTGCAGGTGGCCCAGCACAGCCAGGGGCAGCGCTGACTGCGTGTCATACAGCACCACGCTGTCCAGGGTGGCAACCTGCACAGTAAACCAGCAGGCAAAGAGGCAGACAGGGATGGTGGGTTGGTGCATGGCGGGCAAGTGGGTGGGTTGGTGGTGTGGGTGGAGTGCAGGGGGAGGGGTGGGGTGCTGAGAGTGGGAAGGAAGCAGGGAGGAGCAGGGGAGGCAGATAGAAAGAAATGGCAGGGGCGTGCACGAGGCATGACAGGTGCAGCCCGTCGTGGTGAGAGCAGCCTGTGGTTGATGGCAGCTGCATGCCAATGTGCGCTGCCTGGCGACTGCTGCCAACAAGCTGCCCAAGTCTTGACAAGCGGCCACCCTGCAGTAGCAGCACGGGCCAGGCCTTACCGCAAGCACCATCTTGTAAGGCAGGTGAAAGGGGTGCACAGCTGCAGCACCGGCTGTATCACTGTCGGCAGTGGCATCTCCCTCCTGCGTGCCCTCCTGCGGCTGCGGCTGCCCATCTTGCTGGCCTTCGTCGCACTTAAATAGCACGGGGCAGAAGCGCACCACCACGATTGGCTGCAGCATGGGCCAACGAGGAGGGCGAAGGTGAAAGAACCCGAGGGAACCAGGTGGGGCTGTCACGTCTGGCCCATTGCAAGCACGCCATCCCACCATGTGGATCACACAGTCCACAGTAGTTCTGCTGACTGATACAATACTGCCACATGACACGCGAGGAAATAGAAGTTGGCATTGCAATGAGTGCTGTAGCCCTCCCTGTAAGCGCACCTTAGTGTGGCCCGGCAGGTGCATCACCGGGCTGCTCCACTTGCCGCGTGCATACACATAGGCTGTGTTCAGCTCCCGGCCCTCCGCAGTTGACTTGTAGATGCCGGCGGGCACCACCAACAGCGAGCCTGCAGGGGGTAGGAAAGGAGCTGTAAGGTTCAAACAACAGTGCCAGGAAGCAAAAGGAACATGCTCATTGACGTTCACACATGCTGCGCATCAAAGCTGTCAATGTAGATCCGGTGCTTCAGAGCCAAGAAGGACAGCACCACCCACCATCTGGCGACCAGGTTGGACGCCTGAAGAAGCTGGGCACCCGCTCGTCCGCAAACAGCGGATGGCTGGGCGCCTTGCCGCCCCCCTCCACTGTGTCGCCCGCCATCACCCGCTTGCTGAGTGTGTGGGCGCAGTACAGGTCCCGGGCCGTCTCCCCAGCTGGCAGCAGGTGCTGGCTGACCTTGTTCTTCCTGCCACCAGCCGGTGGCTTCAGAGCAAACACCCTGCTGGGGGTCCAGGCGGGACAAGCGATGCAGTAACAACGCTTTGACGACCATTAGCATTGCGGTGTCAGACCACAACGGGCCAGTGCAAGGCAGCTGCGCGTGTCAAAATGCTCCACCCAGCAGCTTAGGCATCAATCCTTTCAACCACGGCGGCTGGAAACCAGCTGCCAGCAGCGCTTGCCTGCAGGTGCGGTCTGCGCTCTGGCTGACCACGTACTGCTGTGCGGGATCCCAGGCCACGCCCTGCACGAAATGCTTGTGGTTGATGAAGCGCGCAGCATGCTCGCCGCGTCGCTTGCCGCCCCATGCAAACACGATGACCTCGTGGTTGATGGCGCCCGAGGCAAGGGCGGTGCCATCAGGGGCCCAACACACGTCCATAACGTCCGCCCCTGCGGCGTGGCCCTTAAGTGCCGCAGAGCGCCGCCAACTGGCCTCCCCCTCCCCCTCATCCAGGTTGCCACGCCGGGCTGTCCCCCCTGAGGTCGAGTCAACTGGCTCCCATACCAGCACCTCCCCGCTGTCACCGCTGCTGGCCAGCTGGGTGCCTGCAACGCGGCAGCAGGGGCAGCAACATTAGTCGCAGCCCAGCAAGTGCCAACCACGAACAGGCAGCAAGAAAGTAGCATACTGTGCTCTGCAGCAGCCCTTGCCGGTGCCACATGCCATTGCGGCTTTGCTGTGTGAGCAACTGACTTGCCTGTGGGCGAGAAGCGCACGCAGTTGACGGTGTTGAGGTGTGCCGTCAGGCTGGAAATGTGCCGCACAGTGGCGTACCCATCCTCACCACGCTCAACCTGCAATCATTACACTTTCATTGGGATTCAGGTGAATTATGTAAAGCAGACATGGGTCCGCTCTGTGGATCAGGGTGTTGCTAGCTGCTGTTCCTGCTTCCGCTCCAACCGCCCCCAAGCAGCAGCCCGCTCACCTCCCAGACCTTGACCTCCTTGTCGGCACCACCAGTGACCAGCTGACCGTTGGGGTGGAAGTCCACTGCACGAGGGAAGAGTCTGGGATAGTGACGGGTACATGGTTCATGGCTGGGCACCCGCAGGAGAGCAGCAACTGACACTCGTCTTTCATGCGTCACCTCCCGCCCTCCGCCCCTCAATGCATGGACCACGCTGGCAGAAGTCCGCTGGCCTGTCAACATCACTACGCCTATCGCGGTTCGCGAACAGCCACCCACCGCTGTACACGGGCTCCTTGGAGTGCCAGACAACTTGCAGAGTTTTGGCCTTCACCATGCTGGGCTTAACCAACCGGTAGAAATAAAATTAAAACTGCAAGCGCGACAGTAAGGCGGCCCGATGCGAGGGAAAGGGCTTTTCAACCAAGGGGCGGCTTTCAAAAGGGAAGCTACTGACTAAGAGCGCTGCAGGAGGTACAGGGCATTTCTTACAAGCGTAGAAGCGCGCTAGCAAGTTGAACCGCAAGCGTCGCACATGAAGACCTCTGCTCATTCAGGCGCCAGGTCACGTCAGGCAACGCAGGTGTGAATTGAGAAATGTTTCCAGCAGCTCCAGCCAGAGGATCATTTGATTCTCTTGACGCCGCAGAACTTTTCGTTGCAGCCACGTGCTCTCATAGTGTTGGCCGCCCTGAGGCTCAACTAACCTGCCGCAGCTGAGCCTAGGAGAAGCGCATATGCAGAGACCCAGGAACCAATTGAAGCTTCAAATAGCTTTGACACTGGAAAACACACTGCGCCGCTAGCTAGCCTTTGAGATGGAGGTGGCGTCAGACGCGCAGGAGGTGGTGCTGGTAGGGCCGCTGGAGGTGTCACCCTTGCCATGCCCAGCGCCGGTCAGTGCTCACATGGAGAAGCTGGCTTGCCACCTGCACCAGCAGCGGGTACGTCAGCTGAAGCGGATGCAAAGGTTGCAGGCCGCTGCCGTGGCACGCGCTGCCCAGCAACGTGAGTGGGAGGAGCGTCAGCGGTGGGAGCGTAGGCGTCAGCAAGAGGTGGAACAAGTGCGGAAGCAGCAAGTGGCATCCAACAAACGACGAGCAGCCGTAGCGGAGGTGCGTGTTGGAGGAAGAGGACGGTCAATGTAAGAAGCATGTATGTGCTCTTAGCTGCTGTTGAGTTAAGGGGTTGCCTGTACTATACAAGACCATGGCTGAACCCTGGTCATGCCGTCCCATGCAGGAACGCCGCAAAGCGAAGCTGGCGGCTGCGCAGGCCCATGCAGAAGAAGTGATGAGCCAGGCCGCAGCCAAAGTGCAGCGGGGGGCGGCTCGTGCAGCCTCTGTAGCTGCAGAGCGTCAGGAGGTTGCTGTCCTTGCACGAGTGAAGCATGCGGCTGGAGCCGCTAGGAAAGTGGAGGCTGTGCTGCAGCGTGCCACGCTGGAAGAGGTGCAGAAGGCTCAATCAATGCAGCAGCGTATGAAGCGGCACCAACAGGCGGTGCAGAAGGCCGCAGAGGAGAAGCGGGCGGCAGAGGTGGGTGGCACAAACAGCTAGCTGGCCATCTTCTTGTGGCGGTGTGTGGTTTCAGCATGCATAAATCGCTTTCTCCTGGCACATGCGTGCATGACTATAAGTGATTGAAAGCCAGCATCCAGGGCACAGACCTATCTTGGTGTTGAAAATGCTGAATATCCTGTTCCTGCGTGCAAATGTGCCTGTGCTTGCAGGCTGCCCGCCGAGCAGCGGAGGAGCGACGGGAAGAGGCGCGCCAACTGGCGCTTGCCCGTGCTGAGCAGGAGCAGGCGGAGCGGGCAGCCTTCTACCTGCAACGGCAGCAGCACAAGGAGGCGGAGCTTCAGCAGCGTAAGGATGAACTGGCAGCACTGCAGGCTTTGAAACAACGTGAGAGCTGCTTGCGTGCCGTGTACGCCAGGTGAGCTTGGCCTGTTGTCACAGCTGGGGCAGCAGCTATCTTGTGTTGGTTGGTGCGAGCTCGGTGCAATAGGCTGTGCGTGTGCATGTGTGTGTGTGTGTGTGTGTGTGTGTGTGTGTGTGTGTGTGTGTGTGTGTGTGTGTGTGTGTGTGTGTGTGTGTGTGTGTGTGTGTCTCTCTCTCTCTCTCTCTCTCACGCACGCCTTGACCAGATGCTCAATGCTTGCTTACCCTAACTAGTGCATTGTGCTGCCAAGTCCTTCGATATGTCAGCCAGCTTCAACTCATCACCAATCCTGCAGGCACCGCATGGAGCTGGTCGCGCAGCGTGAGGAGGAGCGCAGAGCGCAGCTGATGGGCAAGCTTGTGGCCAAGCAGCAGCGGGTGGCGACCATGGAGGAGGAGCGGGCGGCTATGCTGCGGGCTATGGAGGACATGCGGCGTGACATACAGCAGCAGGAAGGCAGGCTCAAGTAGGTGTCAGTAGCGTGGGGCTGGCCTGGCACTGGCAACAGCCTGGTATGTCACATCATGCCGCCCTGACTTCCAAACGTGGAGTGGCATCCGTGGTGCTGACCCGCAGGGCGCAATGGCTGGACATTCTATGCCAACATGCTTGAGCGCTTCTCTCTGCCTGCTGCAGGGAGGCATTGCGGCTAATGGAGCAGGGTGAATGTGTGCCTGCACAAAAGCTGCGCAATTTGCAGCGCCAGCTGGCAGACCTCGTGATCCAGGAGCCCGCTGCGGGGCCACCAAGCCGTGTAAGCAACCACAGCAGCGTGACACAGGGCAGCCGGTCAACCCCCGGAGCAGGTTCAGCCACTGCTGGATTGGCAGGATGTGTGGCCCGGCGGCGAGATGGCAGCTTGGATGTTGCCATGCCAGCACCCAACGTAGCGACTAGCACCTGCATTTCAGCATGCAGCAGTGGGGCAGCAGACAGCATTGGTTCGCCTCGGATTCCCGCTATTCACTTGCCGACAGCACATGTGGCAGCAGAGACAGGGCAGGATGAGGTAGGCAGCGGCTCCAGCAGCCTGCACCTCAGCAGCCGAGCTTATGCCGCTAAACCTGCAACTGGCCAGGTGCTACTTGGCCATACTTGTGCTACCAGGCATAGCGGGGGTGGTTGCGACTGTTGCTTAACCACGTCATGTCTGAGGCCAGCTGTGGAAGGTTGTGGCTGGCTTGCTCTCTCCTGGTGGCAATGCTGACCCTTAAGGAAATTTGCAACTTCCATTGACTGGCACCATGCAGGCTACATGCACAGTGGGTGAGGCGGAAGGTCAGGAGATGCAGCTGCAAACAGGCCCTTCAACCCAGCAAAATGTGGCGCGGGAGAAACTGCAGCAAATTCTGGAGGCGGAAATGGCGCGTGAGACGGAGCGCACTGTGCTTCTGCGGGGGTTTACGGACGATGCAAACCGCCAGCGACTGCTGCACATGTTTGCACTGGAGCGACAGAATGCCATGGAGCTGATGCAAAGATTGCAGGGTCAGCTGCTCTGAGCGAGCAGTCCAATCGGCATCGGTCTATGGGGGTTGACGACGAGATGGAACGACAGCTGGACCTTTGTACAAAGCGCGCTACCGGCGGCAAGAGCGCTGGCGGGAGTGCTGACCTGGCGTTGCCCCCCCATTGGGGAAACCTTGCAATACACCACCACAACCAATACACAGACATGTCGATCACTGCTGTAAAATGAAGCCTGGCGTTTGCCGGCATCACCACAGTCCATAGGTAGCATAGCAAAATGGCCGGCGCTCCTCGGTGCTTCATCGATATTGTAATCGGGGATCGTCAAAAGCACGAGGATGATCTGTCAGCACATCAGCGGGCCTGCACATTTTTCCACGCTGTGTCCTCGCAGGTAGGCAGGCTGGCAACGCCCCCCTTCACTGGTTTTCAACGGCTGCAGAATTCACAGAACAATCACGCTTGAAACTTACACGATGCCGTGGCAACAGTCCAGTGCGCAGATGGTGCCAGTCTCTGCCGCCCGCCAGTCGCCGCATCCACCACCCCCACC
>JAAMXP010001420.1:0-24595 GCA_019693395.1 Ettlia oleoabundans | reverse complement strand
CCCCCCCCCCGCGCACACACACACACCTGTGGACGGTGTAACGCTGGGATATAATGCAGAGGAGTGCCTCGCTGTTGCTTCCGCACTGTGATTGGTGCATTCGCGGAATGTCATGACAAAACATGCCGTCGCACCGTGCTGTGCTGCAATGTGCCTGTGTCTCTTCCTCGTGCGCGTTGTAATCAGTTAGCTTAGTCTCATACACAGTCGTGCCTGACTGGCATATAGTGCGAGACCATTCTTTGGTGTAGGAGGCGCTGGATCGAACCATGAAGAACCGCACAGTGCTAGTCATAGCACACAGGTGGGGTCAGGCCATGGCACAGCTGCGGCGAACTGGGTGCATGCTGCCTGACCCGTGCTGACTCTTTCTGGCTGTGCAGGCTCTCCCAAGCCCTGTTTTGCCGCAGTTTTTATCTTTCACTCACCCTGCCCACCTTGCCTCGCCCCACCCTGTCCTTTTGCTTCACTTGCAGGTTGTCCACGGTGCAGGATGCGCACAAGATTGTGGTCATACAGCAGGGGCATGTGGCTGAGCAGGGCACGCACGACCAGCTGCTTGAGGCGGGAGGCGTATATGCCAGCCTGGTACGCCGCCAGCTGGCAAGAGCTCCTAGCACCAGCGGCCTCACACCCTCGCCCAGTTCAGCATCGCTGTCAGGCGGCGTCAAGTGATCACTGCGCTGTATTGCAGCAGCATGAGGTGGATCAGTGAGGCTACTCCTGGGGCGGTGAAACCAGCTCTGTGCTTGGCACATGCTGCGGGTTAGGCTGCCAAGCATGAATTCCCTTACGCCCAGACCCACTCTATACTTGCGTTACTATCCATGCAACCAAGCATTTCTTGTAACATTTCGCGAACAAGAAACAGTCATTGGCCAGGGCGTGCGGCGCGTTTCCTCCTCGGTCGAAGGGCAGCAGGGCAGGCACACTGGCTAGCAGCAGGAGCGTTTACACATAGGCTCAGCTGCCCGCCTCATTCTGTGCATCCATGTCAGCGAGTGGTTGGCCCACCGCCCTCATGTCCAGCTGGGCGGCTGCACCCGGGTAGATGCGCTCAAAGCAGGAGGCGATGTAGGGGCACAACGTGCTGGTGTGGGCGCGGCAGGCTGCATCAAACGCGCGCTGCTCTGCCTCGTTGAATGCATGGGTCAGGCCGTAGTGCGCAAGTGCTGCCGACACACCCAGCAACGACTCTTGCAGCGCTGATGCCGTGGGCTGCTGCACCGACAGCGGTGCGCAGTGGCGAAGCTCATTGAAGGCCGCCAGCAAACCGTTGGTATACACAGCCAGCGGCAGGTGATCCACCAATGCTTGCGGTGGCGCACAACCTGCTGCCGAGGATGCCGCTCCGGTCGCTGCACTGCCGCCACCGCCACTGCTTTCTGCTGCTGCTTGGGTGCCCAAGTCGCTGCTCTGCCTGCTGCGTGCTGAGAGGGCGCTGGGAGAGGTCCACTTGTGCGCATCCAGCAGGGAGCGGAAGGAGTTGGCGGCGGAAGACAAAGACTGCAATAGGACGCAACATGAGCCATGCACTGTATCAACATCCTTCCGTGTATTGTGCCAGCAGTCACCTGCTTGAGCTGCATGCTTGACTGGTTGCATGGTTCCAATCAAACGACATCGGCTCCAAGGAATGTGCACCTAGTAGGCTTGCTGCCCCATGAAAGCTGCTAGATGCCCAGGCTTAGCCAGGCAGCACCACTAGTTGGCACCGTGCACCCGCTCACCTGCTTGAACAGGTCCAGCACGGCCTGCTCAAACAGCGGTGCCAGCAGGGGCCTAAAGTCCAGACCCACGCGCCCCAGGCTGGCGCCGCAGTACATGGTGTGATCCAGCACGCTGGCCAGGCTGCCGCCCTCGCCAATGCGCGGTAGGTGCTGGCGCACAGCCTGCCGATCAAAGGGGGAACGAGGGGAGGCCCAAGGAAGGAAAGGACCACATGAAAGGGCCAGCTTCAGCAGCAAACTTCTATAACATGGTAGAAGGGCATACGGAGTGAAGCTCAGGAACACAAGTGCTCCCGAGCAGGATCGACAAAGACAGGCAGCTTGGATTTTTCATGGCAGGCATTAAGTGCAACTGACAGCATAAACGGCACAGGCTCGTTACCGCACCAGAGAGGTACTCACATCCAAATACGCAACAATGCGGCGCTGGGCCCATACGTAAAGGATGCCGCCATCACGACTCCTGGCACGCTGCAGCAGCACGCAGCCGAGCAGTCAAACGGTTGCAGCAGTCCGATGTCAGCGTCCGTTAAGTGCCATACTGATGAGCCAGTAACACTCCAGGGGGGCACACAGGTGGAATCCTGATCTGGCCCCTTCCTACCTGGTCTGCACTGCCGGTACTTCCGCTAGTACTGCTGGGAGCGGGGTCGTCTGCAAAGATGGCCCTGTACTGCATGACGACGTCAAAGAGGTGCAGGCGGTACACGTCGGTGAGGCGCTTCAGGAACTCGTAAGAGTGGCTGTCGTCCAGCTCAGCAACCAGCCCAGCAATCCACGACTCGCGGCGCTGCAGAAACGCGCGCCGTAGTTCCGCCTCTGCGGCACGCGGCAGAAAAGGCATATGAGCGGATGTTGGGGCAAGGCCCTTTCAGGAACAACAGGTGGGAGGTGCCGCCGACCAAGCCACAGACACATGTCTGAGAAGTAAATGATGCTGCGCTCAACACCCGCTCCTACTAACGCCTCTACAGCAACCCACTGACCACCAGCCCAAGTCCCACCCACTTCCTACACCCACCTGGGAATACTGCGAGTCTGCGTAGGTAGCCTATGATGCGCAGGCACTCTGGCAGCTGCACCGCTCCCTGCAGCCGTTGCAGCAGCTGCTCCAGCATGTCGGCAGACACACCCGCCACTTCACGGACCAGGCGCTGCACCACGGGGAGCTCACCGTGCATGACAGCCACCTGCGGGATGTGAGCGAGAGATAGGGTGGGGTTGGTGGCACTGGAAAACGAGTGTAAGCTCTAGTGTGTAGAGCAGGAGCATAAGCAAGGTGATATGTTGCAACAGCTGCCACCCATTGCACCGCTGCACATCCATGCCTAACCAGAACCTCAACACAACATAAGACCATGTCTTTCCACCCGCCTTATTTACAAAGGCCCGCAGGTCAAGTGCCTCATCAAAGTTGCCGCTGCGGCAGCAGGTGTCCATCAGCTGCGGCACCTCCAGCAGCTCCAGCACCACGGGATGCGCGCCTGCATGGCATGGCAGAGCGGGCCGGGCAACAGGGATGGGCGGGCGCAGCAGCTACACTAGCTGGTGCCAGCCTTGATGCGCCAGAGGCAGTAGCCTCATTTACGTCCAACACTGCAGTGCAGCCTCTTCCAGCGTGCATGGTTGGGATGCAGCAGCGGCGGCGCTCACTGTACAGCTGGCGGTTGTCGGTGCGCTTGGTGGCGATGGCGGCAGCATCGTGGCGGAAGCGGTCACAGGTGGCCTGCAGCTTGGGCAGGTCGCGGGCCAGGTCGTCCAAATGGCTGGTGGCGGCACGCAGCTGCTGTTGCAGGTCTGCCAGGCAGCGTGTGGTGTCGATAAAGGATCGGTGGTGCCCCACTGCCGTGTCTTGCAGGTGGCGCCGCAACTGCTCCTGGTCGGCACGCAGCAGCTCTGGCTCCTTGCTCAGTCGCTCCAAGCTGTAACTCAGCAGTTCGGAGAAGTAGACGCTCTCCTCCTGCTGCAGCTCATCGCAGTCAGCCAAACCTGCCGCTGTGGGCACAGAGGCCGAGCCCAGCCCACCGATCGCAGCAGCCATGGCCCGTCCAGCTAGTGATCAGATGAACTGGGTGCAAATGGACGCCTTCCCTCGACGGAAAGGGGCTTCTGACGACGAAATGGAGCAGAGGAGGACTGCCGACAGGCGCTTGTCTCAGAAACGATATCTTATACTATGTTCGTTCAGAAACCACCTCTGACCTTACCCATCAGCCGTAAAATCAGCAAAGCGCCCTGTCGGGTTTCAGCCAGCAGTACATGACGTACGATGCAGTTTGTGTGCTAAAAACAGATGGCCGCAGTTTAACAGGTTACCGTGCTTTGCCGCCCCTGCGACAGCCATGGCGAAAGGTAGACGGCGCGTGAGCGCCGTGGGCTCGGCTCTTACCGTGCCGCAGCTGCTCAATGAAGCGCAACGGGGAGCGGCCAGCGCCCACGTGCGCTACGCTAAGATGCTGTGGGAGCTAGCAATCAACGACGCCAACAGCACCCGCGACCAGCTGCTGACAGCGATGAAGTGGTTTGCAACGGTGGCGGAGGTGAGGGTGGCGGCGGTGCTGCCGGGATATAAAGGCTAATGCACCAGATCGCAGTCTGCTCCCTCACCACTGCATAACAGATTGGTAGGTTTGTTTGACTTGCAAAATTCTTCCTATTACCGCTGCTGTCCCTGCCGGTTGCTGCAGCCCACTGTGTACCAATCACGGCTGCTCAACCTCGTCGGCACATTTGCACTGGAAGCAGCCAACGAGGATCGCGTGACCTTCATTGAGTGCCTGATACGGCCACTAGCGGAGTTGAGCTACGCCAAGGACCCGACGGCTCGTTGGCGTTTTTGCCAGCTGTTGCATGCACTGGTGGGCAACCTGCCTCCAGAGGCGGAGCTGGGTGACGAGGTGCTGAACGAGTTCCAGGAGGCAATGGAGGAGCGGCTGGACGACACAAAGCCCAACATACGCGCAGTAGCAGTGCGGGCGCTTGCGCGCCTGCCAGACCCTGGAGATGGTGCTGATTTCAGCGACTGCCCCATCACCACTGGCCTGCTTGACATGCTGGCTGCGGAGAAGAGTATGGCGGTGCGCAAGGCAATCCTTGCCACCCTGCCCTGCTCCCACTTCACCCGCCAGTTCTTCATGGAGCGCACACGTGACGAGGCCGATGAGGTGCGCCTGCCTGCAGCAGACGCTCAACCCAGCCTTTGTTAGTTGCTTGCTTGGGACATGCGGCAAGCCTGGGGGTGTTTTCTTGCCTGCTTGCCACATGCCTTGGCCTTGCCCTGCTTGTGCGCTGTGCATGATGCAGGCTCTTTGCTCTACGATAGCTTGCCTTGTCCTGCCGACCTTGTCCTGGTGTAACCTGCTCCATAAGAGACTGCGGTTTGTGTGTAGAGTAACAGCATCAAGTGGCACCTTGCATGCAGGTGCGCAAGATGGCCTACATGGCGCTGGCTGAGCGTGTGCCGCTGGCAGCTCTGCCGGTGCAGGAAGCTGCTGCACTGCTGCGTCGCGGCCTAACCGACCGCTCAGCGGTGGTGCGGGAGGCGGTGGCGGGCAAGTTGGTTGCAGCTTGGCTGGAGGCGGTGGACGGGGAGCCGCTGCGCTTGATACACACGCTGAATGTGCAGACATTTCCAGGTGCGGTCAATATGCGCGGCATGCAACCATCATGGGAAGGGCAGCTGGTGCATTGCAGCGCGCGCACACGCACGCACCCGCGCGTGCACACACACACACACACACACACACACACACACACGTACACGCACTCTCTCTCTCTCTCTCTCTCTCTGCAGAAGATTGTGAGCTGCTGCTCCGCACGTTGCTGGACAGCGGCGAAGCCAACGCAGTGCACCTGGGGCGCCTGGCAGAGAGCGACGGCATGGGCCTGCGCGCCGACTTCAGCCAGCCGCAGGTGCTGGTGGGGCCTGCCTCGGCACTCTTCTGGCGCGTCATATGCGAGTGGCTGCACAGCCAGGCTGCCAGTCGGGGGCTGTCTGCAGCCAACAAGGTGGGAGCGGCTGCCACCATTGATGCTGCGGCGGCAGGCGAGCGGCTGGAGGCTCTGGAGGCGGCGATGCCTGGCACGGTGGCGGAGATGGCGGACATCATTGCCAAGCACGCCGCTGCGGGTGCAGGCTACCGCTTCAGCACGGGGCAGCTGATGCAGCTGGCGGCCAACTGCATGGACTTTGCGGATGCAGCAAGCAGGAGCGCTGCATCGCTCATGCTGCAGAATCTGCTCAAGAAAGCCCCCAGGTGTGGCAAAACAGCCTGGCATCTATCAGCCAGATCGCCGAAATTTTCCAAGATGTAGTTGGTGTAAGTTGCAGCATGCCTTGCAAGGTGAACTGTTGCTGCGCAACTGGCTTGTCAGTACTTGCTTGACGATGTCCTTCCCTTGAACGGCCCTATCTGTTACAACCTGCAGCAGCGACAACAAGGAGGATGCAAAAGTGTGGGAGGAGGCGTGGCACAGCGAGAGCTGGCTGCGTGCACTTGCGCTGTTTTTGCGCAAGGTGTACGGCTCCCCCGCTGAGTTGGCAGACGCCATGCTGGACACGCTGGGCTCCCTGCACAGCTCAGCAGGCTTTGGGGCTGAGGGTGTGGAGGTGGCGGAATCAGCTTGGCTGCACGCCTTGGGCGTGGCTGGGCTGATGCTGGAGCAGCTGCGCAGTGCACGGCTCGGGGCTGGGCGCGCCTTTGGGCTCACCGACCTGCTGCAGGGCATCATCCAGCCGGGCATGCGCCACCGCTCTGCCAAGGTGAGGCCTGCCTGGCTGCGCTGGGCTGCTGTCGCCGGAAGCAGGAGTTGAAGGGTGGTAGAGGAAGCAGCTTAGTGACTTTATTCTTGGCGAGGCACCGACACCTGATAGTTTTGATAGTAACAACCGTATTGCTCCGGCCAGCACTATCAGCCAATTTATTGATAAAATTGAAGATAATTTTCAACGCATGCGATGCTTGGCGCTGGCCATGTCAATAGTCTGCATTGCGTAGCTGCCTGCCTGCAGGTGCGACGTGAGGCTGTGCGGTGTTTGGGGCTGTACTGCTTCCTGGACGGCATCCCCACGCAACTTGGCGAGCACCTGCTGCGTGTGCGCCAGACGCTGCTCAAGGGCCAGGAGTCGGCGGCAGTCAAAGCAGCGGCAGTACAGGTGCGGAGCTGCTGTGGCTGGCTGGTACTGCATCCAGCTGTCGTTGGCTTGCAGTACTGCACCCTGCGGAGTCTTTGATTGATTTGATGTCCATTTTGGTGCCATTAGAGCAAGAATGCTGCGGTCTTCCTAGCAGTTTGCAAAGGAGTTGCCTGTTGATTTGCCGCCCTGCCTTCCCTCCTGCTGGTGCCTCCAGGTCCTGGGCGACATGGCGCTGCTTCACGGCATCAAGAGGGTGGATGACGTGCTTGCGGGGCAGATGCGGACGCACTACAATGCCACTCTTGACACGGAGCGCCCGTTGGCTCTGGATGTGGAGCTGCAGCAGGAGGAGCCGCTGCTGGGGCTGGTGCTGCGCATGCTGGCAGATTGGGCAGACGACTTTGAGCGTGCGTGCACGGGGCGCGGCAAGAGCGGGCGGCGCAGCCAAGGCAGCGAGAGTGCGGAGGACAAGGCGACGCTGGGAGCGGCTCTGGTTGAGGCTCTAACTCGGCTGGTGCGCTCCCACCTGTTCTGGGTGCAGCGACAGGCGCCGGAGGGACAGCAGCTGGCGATGGACGACTTTGAGGTCGTTGAGGTGGGCGGGTGGCTCTGTGATGATTGGGGTGGGGGGAGTGGGGGGGCACCACGCGTATCGCAGCACTGGAGGAATGGTGGGTGGGTGGGTGGTTATGCTGTCACGATGGGTGAATGGCATGTGAGACAACAAATGGAGGCGTGCCAAGGTGGGAGATGTTGTGAAATGTAGCGGGTTTGGAAGCAATCACTAACTGTGGTTCCTGAAAAGTGGCTCTCACCTTGCTGGTCAGGCTCCTAAAACAGCCTAGCATGTCCCACTCTTGCATCAGCTGTGACAAACCCCAGTAGCGCGGCGAAGGCCTGCAACAACCCTCTCCAAGCCCTGTTAAGAGCTGCCTGCTCTTTCCGCCTCAACTGCCTGCCCCGGTCCTCTCTTCCTTAGCCAAGCCTACTCTGGGCTTTGCAGTTGTTGCAGCTAAACGTCCAAGTGCTTTCCTTCCTCCCTGCAGGTGCTGGTTGACCTGGTGGTGCTCTACTTCAACCCCGCCATCGAGGCGGCCACCCTGGTGTGTCAGGCGCTCCCCGTCTTCTTTCAAAACTATGCGGAGATGACTCCTGAGCACCAGCAGTACCTGGCCACAGCCTTCCTGTCGGCGGCACGCACGTGAGGGCTGGATGCATGGTTGAAGCTTGGGGTGCACCTCACATGGGGCGCTGTGTTATGCGGCAGGCTGCACATGTCCTGCTGTGCTGCTGCTGCTTCGCATTCTGCTCATCGCAACTTCTGCAATTGCATTGTGTTGTTTGCCACGGTACCTGCCAAGCTCTGTCAACCGTCGTCTATGGTCCTTAACCTTCGTTCGCGGCTGCAGTGCGGCAGCTGAGGACAAGGCCAGCGGCAAGAAGGTGACTGCCGCCAACTGCACCTCCTCTAAGGTCATGGGCTTCCTGGCGCAGCTGCTGATGACGCCCTACCGCGACAACAACAACAACAAGGTGGGACCGGGGACAGTCAGGGCGCGGATGCATTTGTGTTTGGGGCTAGCCTGCTGTGGCGCGGGCTGCCCGCCATCCCGGGGGTTGCATACATGCATGGCCAACACGACTGGTTAGGCCAGGGCAAGACAAGGACATTGACTTGGTATTGAGGTGCAGCTGAATGCATCCCTCAAGGTGCCCAGCTGCCATCTGCATAGCGCCCACGCTGCTTCAACCACTGCATCGACAGCGGACTGCTCACCGCCCCAGCTGCCTGTCCTGCATATCTATGTATGCTGTGCCTGCCTGTCTACCTGTATGTGTGTGCAGCGTGAGGCCCTTGGCCACGAGATGCTGGTTGAGTTGATCCTGAGGGAGGCGGTGGTGTGCAGCCAGCGTGCGTACCTGCCAGAGGTGCCCAAGCCATACCTGGCCGCGCTGTGCCGGGTGGCGGCGGCGCTGGAGGTGTTCCCTGTGGGGGAAGCAGAGAATGGGGTGAGCTTGTGCTGGCCGACCATCCTGGTCAAGTGGTCAGGAGTCGTGGGGCTGGGCACAAGACACAGTTGACTGCCACCTACCAGGACACTGGGCCGCTGCTGCTGCCTGATTGCAGCCCTGCTTTGATAGCTAGCCATGTGTCTGTTGCAAACGTGACTGATTTAACCAGGGTGGTGTCCTCTCACATCTACCCCACCTTCTCCCTCTTTTTCCCCTGGTACGCTTGCAGGTCACTGTGCGCACCCTAAAGCAGCTGGCGGGGCAGGCGTGGGCGCAGGTGCCTGACCGCACCATGCGCAAGGACTTGGACACGCTGCAGGAGCGGCTGAGTGCCAGGGCACGGCAGCACTCGCTGGCTGTGCACCCCTACACTCCGGAGGAGGTGGAGGCGCTGATGGAGACGTAAGTTTGTGAATGTGTGTGCGCATGCGCGCGAATGTGTGTGTGTGTGTGCTCACGCACGCACATTTTCGCTGCACCCCAGTTTACAGTTGGTTGTGTTAAGGTGCCTGCCGGTCCTCTGAGTATCGGACAGCAGGCTGAGCGACTGGCCTTACTGTGCTGAAGTTGTTGTGGCATGCGGGCAGCCAGACTGGTTATTCTTCTATTCCTATCGCAGGCTTGAAGAGCATGCCAGCGGCAGTTTGGTGGGCGACTACCCACTGCCATTTGACAAGGCAGAGGGGAGCCCCGCATCAGGTGCAGCTGTGGCGGCAGGCAGGCAAGCAGCCAAGACACCCGCACGGGGCAAGACGCCGGCGCGTGCGCGACGTGGCGGCCACCAGCCTGCAGACAGCTCCGACAGCAGCGAAGATGACAGCAATGGCGGGCCGCACATGCCGCAGTCAGATGCTGAGGATGAGGAGGAGGTGAGGGCTGTTCTAGTAGTCTGGGCCAGCCTTGCGCCTGCAAATGTGCAGGATGGTTTGCAGCAGGGATTTCTAGAGCATCTTGTCGAGTTTGCCTGGAGTCCACTTGGCATCAATCACCCAACCTGCCATGTCTGCTATTTGTAGGGTGCGGATCAGACGCCAGCACGCATGCCGGCCACCGCCTCGCGTCGCCAGCCTGAGCGTGCGGTTCGCAGCGCCCGCAAGCCGCTGGCGGAGGCAGCTTCCTCATCTGATGATGAGGCAGAGGAGGACAGCGAGGAGGAGCAGGAGGAGAGCGAGAATGAGGATGGGGATGAGGTGTCACCTCTGGGGGAGAACAGCCCTGCGGTGGTGCGCGCCCCCAAGGCGCGCCGCTGCTCCAGCGATAGCGTGTCGGCGCTGCGACAGGCGCTGCAGGAGAACCGCATCAGCTGAGCTGCAGGGCCCTGGTGCATGTATGCAGGGAGCAGGCTCTTCGCTGTTGCAGGCCCCTGATTGCTTTACTTTCACTTTCAAGTTGTATGATGACTCACACGCTGCCACTTGACACTACTGTTCAACTTGACATGTACCACTGCAAGTTTTTGACTGTGAAGTGATAGACACCCATGTCAAACAGCAATTGCAAGGGAAGCGAGCACCGAGTTGGAAGCCTGCAATCATCGGCGGCGTTTGCTTGGCTTTAATAACTTCGTGTGTTGTTGCCGCTTGTTGTTGGAATTGCAGTTCTCTGCCAGCTGCGTGCACGCAAGTTCCAGTGCTGCTTCCAGGCCCAGCTGCTTCTCCTCGCATGCTTTCTTTTCCTCCTGTGACATGGTGCACGGGAGTTGAGTGCTAAGTGCAAGCTACATGTGTGGAAATTTGCCCTGCCAAGACGGCCTACAGCTGACACTAAAGGTTGCATGACCTCATAGCCATGCAGCAATGCAGCCAGCACATCATCCTTGCCTGCAGCCTAGAAATTGTTGCCTCTTTCCCCTGAACATAACACTGCAGCGTGGCTAACTCGTCAGCTTTCTTGGTCAGCTCAAGCTGCAGCCGCTCAATCTGAGCATCCCTGCTGTTAGGCTCCCACTGCTGCTGCCCTTCCTCCCCACCCACAGCTGCACATGCTGCACCCTCTCCCAAGCTGTGGTTTGCAGCTTGCAAGTCAGGCGAGCTGAAAGGTTCTTCAATTCCTGCTGCAGCTGCTGCACCCTGTCCCACTGATGCTGCTGCTGGGGCTGTGCTGCTGACGCTGCCTGCGCCTCCAGCTGCTTCACTTTATTGCGTAGCTCGGCAGCCTCAGCCTGTGCCACGGCTGCAGCGGCTGCATTTCACTCCACCTCCTGCTGCCGCACAGCCAGCTGACTGCGCTGCTTCTCTACCTCAATGGCAGCTGCCACATGTTCCTGGGCAGCCTGCCGCTCTTGCTGTGCCTGCCTGGCTTGCGCCTCCTCCAGCTGGGCCGTCAGCAAGGCAATCTTCCCCTCTGCTGCTTGCTGCATCATACTCTGTTGCTGCAGCAGTAAGGCGGAATGGCGGCAGGAGTGCAGCAGACTACTCTTAACTCTTTTCTGCTAACTGCCAGGACAAACATTTCGGTAATAAAAATGTCAGGAAGGCATCACCCCAAGCCAGCTGGTTGCACACACCTCAGCCAACCATCTGGTGAACTTCTGCTCCATGTGTTGCAGCTCCCGTTTCCGCTGCTCAGCCTTCTGGCATTCCTGCAAGCCAGCAAGGTGCAGCATAAGACAAGCAGGGATTAATCGCACTTCCAAATTCCAGCTTTGATTGGCAGCAGCCATCGTGATTATTAATATGTGCAACGAGGCTGAGAAATACACGCCACCAAGTTGCCCACCACCGTCACCCATGCACCTGATCCAGCTGCACTTTGCGCTCTTGCAGCTGAAGTTCTGTCGCATGCAGCCGTGCTGCTGACTGTTGGGCACACTGCTGTAAGTCCACCACTTGTGCTTTCAGTTCCACATTCTCCGCTTTCAGCACCTCCAGCACCTGCTCGATCTGCTGCTGCTGCAGGCGGTCAGCCATCTGTGTGATGCTGTCATTCTCTTTTCCAGTTGGCTGAATGGCTTTGATGTGGGCCTGGTTGAGCAGCATGGATGGAACGACAACAGAGCAGTCGGCAGGCTTATGTCAGGCACAGGGGCAGAGGTGTGAGCCGGCACACATTGGTTGTGTGTCATTCAGCAGATAAATGTTGTCTGACACTCCTACTGTTCATGCAAAGCGACGCCCCAAGTGTCGGGCACCCCAAGGACATTGACACCAGCTCACCAGGGGCTTGCTTTTGATGGCCCGGGCATCCTGAGCATACTTGAAAGTAGACTCCGTCTGCTCTCGGCACTGAACATTTGGGGCCACAGTGGCCACAATGCAGGCGTGGGAGCAGCCACCCAGTGAGTCCTGTAGCAGGCGGGTGAGCTTGGACTGCCGGTAGGGCACATGGGAGCTGCCCTCCTGCAAGGCCTTGATCACTCGCTCCAGCGTCAGCAGGCTCTTGTTTATGTTGGCCCCCTCCCTGGCCTGCTGCCCCACAGCGCCTGACCTGCAACAGACAGGCAGGTGGCAGGCAGGAGCTCAGCATAACACCGGGCATGCGACAACACGATGCGCAACTAACATTGAACCACCATTTTATGGCTAGGTGACCAGTATTACTGTACTAAATACAGCTACCTTATGTCCAGCAGGCAGATGTCAAGCCACAACGGCTAAGCAGTTTCAGACACTCATCCTCAGATCCTCACCTGCCAGCACTCTCAGATCCCGCCAGGTCAACTAGGTTGAGCTTGCCCACCCTCTCCATCTTGTGCCCATTGGTCAACTCTTCCTTGCACACCTCCACAATGAACTTTGCAGCAAGGACAGATTGAAAGAGACCGAACGTATAGTTCATTGACTGTTAGCTGCATTTGGAGAGTTTATCCTATTGTCCAATTCCCTGCATGCCCCCACAGCGCCCTTTTCAGCGTCAGCATCCACCTGCATGCGAGCACGAGAACTTGTTGTTCAGCAGCGTCCTCGGCCGTCCGCCACTTGGCACAGCCACGCTCCAGCAGTTGCAAAGCCTCACTGCAACTGCGAACAGGGTGTTCACACAGTCCCTGGAGCACCAACCGTCCACCAGTTGTTTCCAACAATTTCACCTGCACGCATGCAGACACATCGATATGGCAAATTTGGACGTGGGGACATCACACTTGCAGTAGGAGAATGCAGGTGGAGCCAGTGCTGGTACAAGAATGTGCAGCTATCTGACCCATGCTCGGAACTGACGTTGCAGTTGACAGGCTGAGCCGGGCCCCATTTGCACTGCTAACAGCCATCACCTGTGGCCCACAGCACCCACCTCAACATCTTCATCCGTCAACAGATCTCCTAGCTTCTCAGTGTACAACTCGAGAAAGCTGCACTGCGCAATGTGCTGCCCAATGCTATTGCACAGTGTGGAAAACAGCTGGTGGATGGCACGAGGGCTGATGCCTGCCCCATCGCTCATATTCTCGCCCCTGCCGAGGTCGCCAGTCATTGTGTGAGTCTTGCCTGTCCCCGTCTGTCCGTAGGAAATTATGATGCAGTTGAACCCCTGGAACACCCTCTGAACCATGCCCGGTGCAGCAGCATCATACACTTGCTGCTGTGGGGCATGCGGGCCAAGCACCTGTTCGTTGGGCAAGGAGAGGGTTCGCAGGTCTGGCATTCAGTCAGGCGGTCGGGCAGGCGGGCAGGTGAGGCCGTAGCCTTACTGCTAAGAGGTGACAGTGGGTTTTCCAGAGGAAGTGCAGCTACTTCCAGCAGCGTTGTAAAAAGCAGCCACCCAAATTCTGCCCTGGCCTAGGCCCGGCGCTCAAAACGCAACACACCTTGTCGTAGCTGAAACTGCGCTGCGTTGCGCTTCCGCCTGCTGCGCTTCCAAGCAGCGTTACCATCTGCCCAACCTCATCGTACTCCACCACCACAGGCTTATTGGCGGCCTGCCCTTCCTCGCTGCATGGCCTGCATAGCATGCACTGCAAATGTCATAGCGGCGCCAAGGAGGGACGGGTCAGCAGCTGGGTCAGCTGCCAATTACCAGCGAAGATGGCAGGGGTGCCGGCTCACCTGCAGCGCACTACAACGCGCACGTATTCCTGGCCGTACCAAGACGATGTGCTCGTGCCACGGGTTTCAAAATGCTGTCGCGGACAAACCTCTTTGCCGACTTAGTGCGGCGGCCTCATAGGACTGCTCACACACGGTTTCACCCGACACATATACATTGTGCACCCTTGCTAGTAGGCTACTCCTGTCCTGAGGTACTGCCGGCAGTACACAGGGCACACAGCACAACGTCTTCAAAGCAGGACAGCAGGCACCTGTACACAGTAGTCCTTCATCTGCAGCTTACTGCCCACCTTGACTAGGACTCAACTAAACCATGTCCACTATACTGTTAAGTTGCGACATCTTGCATCTCTTATTCAAGGAGCGAACACGCAGCCCAAGCAACCTGATGCACAGTAGCACCGTCTGGGGTTCGCGGGCAGGCTGGCTGAACTGGAAGGTCGCATTTTCACATCCAGCCCAGCCACTTCAGCAGGAGGGCAATGAGCAGCATTACCACCGCAAGCACTAGCGCGCCCTGGCTGAAGACCCACTCCTTGGCACGGCGGTATGCTGCCACCACGGCGTTGACGTAACTCATGATACGCGCAATCCACTCCAGATGCTTGTCTGCATTGAACGCCAGCGACAGCAAAGCGAAGGAACCGAGAGCACGAGTTTGCTTAGAAGGCACGCGCATAAACGGCCGGCCAAGCAGCGTGAAGGACGGAACCAACACAGCCTGCGAATGCCAACCCCTCAGGCAGCACATTTGTGAAACAACATCCATAAACATTCCGGCCCATGCAACCATGCAATGTTGATTGGGCGCACACTTGATACACGCCTGTGTGCGCAGAGCCACCCCCTGCCCCTGTGGCCCACCCGACACGGAGTCCAGCTTGTCCACCATGCCGCGCGCCTGCTCAGGAGTCACGTTCAGCCCGCTGGCCTTCATCATTTCCGCCAGCTGCCCCGAGTCCATGCCCTTCATCATGCTCTGCAACAGCAGCACCAGCAAGTGCAGGAGTGTCAGCAGGAAACAGTCGTTACTTTGCTTGCAAGCAGCATGCAGCATGCAGCAGTGGGCCTGGTGAGAAGATCAACCCCAACGCCGGCCTGCAAGCTGCTCGTTCCACCCAACTTTCTCCTGACACACACTGTACTACATCTGTGCAAAACGGCGAGGCAGGGAGATGCCAAACGTGCCAACCCCACCTTCATCATTTTCAGCATCTCAGGGTCTTGCATTCGCTTTCTCATGTCTGCCATCATATCCGCAGGCATGTTGGCGGGGTCGAAACCAGCCGGCATGCCTGCCAGCGGCGGCACTGCTGCGCCACCCGCGGCTGGCACCGCTTCGGTCGCCACGTAGCAGGCCGCCATGTCTGCTTGGCTGCCAGCTCCAATGGACGCCGTGGCTGGAGCACGGGCACCACCACCTGCACTGCCGCTGCTATGAACCCCCATGTTGGCTGCCATGCGTGTCATTCGTTCCATATCTTCAGGGCTCATGTTGGCCATCATTTTTGCCGCCATCTTCATTTGAGCAGGGTCCACCTGTGGCGCAGCAAGTTGGGAAGGGTCAGGGCGCCATGATGCAACAAGGGCAGGTCAGGAGCGACTGAGCGAGTTTGTTGGGCTCAACAGTGAAGGAAAGCACAGTCGTGGGCAGGCAAGCCCAGCCCAGAGCCGGTTTCTAAGGAGTGAGCCCATGGATGGAACCCGTCCACTTGGAAGGTGACTTGCGCCATGCCTGGTGCGCTGCTACCCACCTGCGCTCCTGCGGTTCCCGGCATCATGGCCGCCATGCGCTGCAGCTCCTCCTCAGGCATGCTCTCCATCATGGCGGCCGCCTGCTTCATCATGCCCGGATTCTGCCTCATGGCCTCAGCAGCTGCTGCCATCTGGTTGCCGCCAACGCCCCCTGCTGCACCTGCAATGCCAGGTGCTGCAAACGGCGGTGCAGCAGTCCCTGTGCTGACAGCAGGCGGCGGAGCGGGGAAGCCGCCAGCACTGGCTGCTGCCATGAATGACAGCTGTTCCGGTGGCATGCTTCGCATCATGGCAGCTGCCTGCTTTACCATCTCTGGAGTCATGCCTGGCATGCCACGCTGTGCTGCCATCGCCACAATCTGCTCATCGCTCATTGCGGACATGGCGGCTGCTGCCTGGCGTGCCACGTCAGGGTTTGCCTGCGGGTCAGAGCAAGGATGAAGATGAAGAAACAAACAGGCAAAGCATGGTGAGTGGGCGTGTGGAGCAATATGTTGTCGAAAAGTTCCCGGCAGAGCACAATGGGCAGTGCCACAGCGCATAGCTGCCCAGCATGAAGCCTGCAAGCATGAGCTATGAAGCGAGCAATAGTTTGAACAAGGCCAGCCAGGCTGTACCACAGAGCAAAGCCCGGATATGCGGGCAGCCAACACACCCACCTTAAGCATGTCGGCCGTCTGCTGCATGCGAGCCGCATCCATGCCTGGTGGCACAAACGGAGGCATGCCAAGCCCAGCACCAGCGCTGGTGCCGCCTGCCGTTGTGCTCGCCGCTGTCATGGCGGCAGGCCCAGATGCAGGCTGAGGGTTCTCCAGCGGGGGCATGTCGTCGTCAGTGTCTGATTCTGCCAAGCCCTCCTGCTGGCCAGGCACCGGAGGTGGTGTGGCTGCCGGCCCAGCAGGCTGCTCGTCGGCAGCTGCTGGCTCAGTGATCTCTTCAATGGTGAACCCTGCGCACAATACAATGTTTTGAAGCACCCAGAAGCCAAGCTACAACCAGCCCAAGGAGCGTAGCAAAGCTGACATCACCTCGCTGGGGTCACTTCAACCATCGACTGCGGCATTGCAAACGGCGGCCCATGCATGGCGGAAGCCAGGGCTCACAGTCCCTGGCAGGCAAGCAGCATGTCAGCAACTGGTTTACCAACGTAGCAGCCATCTGCACCCACCCTGCTGTGCCTGCCGCTGCTTCTGCTGTGCCTCCCGCAGCTTTTCACGGATGATGTCCTTCTCCGAGTCAGGGGACAGCTGTACCGCCTTGAGCAGGTCAGACACAGCGCCATCGTACTGCCCCATGGCGCACAGCGCCTGGCCTGCTTGTGTGTGGTAGATGTCAAAGAGGCAGGAATTGGTGTGCAAAGCAGCATGGGGCTGGAAGTTTGATTTCAGCACATCTCAGCCAATTGCAGTTGCATGTATCAAAGGCTGTGCATTGGCAGCTTACTGCGCCTGCCACACAAGCAACCTGCCCCAGCAAGCAGCCTCTGCTGGAGCACCTAGCCTTGAACATGCGCAACTGAGTCTGGTCAGTTGCTGCAGGCTGCGATCGCAACCTCACCCCTGCGATACAGCGCCTTGCGATTGTTGCTGTCTTCTGCCAGCACCGTGTCGCACGCATCCACACAGTCCCGCCAGCGCTCCAGTTGCAGGAAGCAGCTGGCCAGGTTGCTCTGGCAGCTGGTGCGCAGTTCCCGGCTCTGCTGGCTAGTGTGCCCTGCAGGTAACACAAATCAAACATCACGCACTGACGAGCATGCACATAGCCAGCCAGCGTGTTTGGTATGAATCAACACATCCCGCATCCAATGCACCCAAGGCACGGTGCCCACCCTGGAGATTGGCCAGCGCCCGCTCATACTTCTCAGCTGCCTCCCCAAAACGCTTGGCGCCGTGCAGCCTGTTACCCTCCGCCTTAAGTTGCGCGGCAGCATTCAGCTGGTGCTTGGGCTGCGAGCTTTCCTGCCCCATCTGAGTGGCTGCCTGGCTGGTGAAGGCGTCACCCGACATGCCGGACATGCCAGTACGCATCTGGTTCAGCTGCTCCGGGGTTGTGTTCTGCATGCAACCGTCGGAAAACACCACATGATTGTATGATCATTGCATTTTACCGTGTTGGGAAACAGCACCGAGACAGGCATCCACGACCTGGAGATCTGCAGGCGTGAGCATACCTGCATCTGGGCCATGGCCTGCTGCATCATCTCTGGAGACATGCTGCCGGCCATCTGCTGCATCTGGGCCATCTGTGAACACAACAAGCGGTCACAGCACACAATTTACTTAGATGCAAGAGCCAAAAGCTGCACTCAATTATATTAACGCCGTTCTTCAACCCTTTGTTCAGGGGCCACTGATACGACTGATGTTGAGAAAATCAGCAGTACCTGCTCGGGCGTCATCTTGGCCATCATTTCTGATGCCATTTTCATCATTTCTGGGTTGAACATCTCGCCAGCACTGAAGCCCTAGCGGCCAGGTCCTGCAGGCAGGTTAGCCAGCTAGCCACCGGGTGTGTGGCGGCGGAAGCCGGACGTCGTGCTGGGGTGGCCGACGACAAGGAAGGGCCGCAGCACGTTCAAAGATGTCTTGTAATGACGATCATACCTGGTTGATAGAGCCAGTGGTCCCCTAGCTGCAAATGTCCACAAAAAGCCAGTCCTGCTGCCGACTCGCCTGCCCGCGCTGAAAGATCAGCGTTACGTTACAATCAATTAACGCATCTGTGACGTGCGGGGTGGTTTAGACGGAGACGGAGCCACAGGTCGTACAAGCCGTACTGCATGGTGTCGTAAAGTAAATAAAATCCGCTGTTTCGCCCGTGAGCGATGGCGCGAAAGCTTTTGCAAATTCAAGGTCGAAGAGCCACTTGCTGTCACCATGTGCCTATGCTCTTGAAACCTGCCCGGCATCTGGTGCTGCCAAACCGTGGAATCTTGCTGAGAACTGCACGGTCAGCTGCCGTGTTCGCAAGTAGCGCACCGAAGGTAAGGGGACCCGGGTTCAGCAGCAATTCAAACAACCACGCATCCCGTGCGGGCGGCACCTTTGCCGTTCCTGATTGTGCGGCAACAGCATCATCTTCAGCCGCGGCCAGGAACACACCTCCACAGCGAATCAGCGAGATTTCAATGCCTCCCGAGTCAGACTGGCATCTGCTGGGTACACCAGCGGCAGAGCTGAGGCTGGAGTGGACGCTGCCCACAGGTGGAGTGCAGCTTTTGGCGGGAAACACCAGAGCTGCGGAAATGCTTGCGCATCCGCCTGTTGTGCCAGCTTGCGCACTGCCATGCACATGGAGCATTCAATAGCATTTTGGGTGCGGCTGATTGGCTGTGGCGATAGTGTGTGCAGGGCAGTCCTTCCGCTGGCGCCAAACGGGCGACGAGCCTCTGGAGTTTACGGGGGTGATTGGCAATCGTGCGGTGGGTTTGTCGCCTGTGCTCCTGGCTGGTCACAGCTCGGTGATATGTTAGGCTTCTAGCTCCCTGTTGCTGGTTGGCTGATGTCACCACCTCATTGACCGGCCGCAATGGCCGGCCCATCACGCTTGTCAACGTGACTGCCCGTTGGTGAATACTGCAGGTCCGCATGCGCCAGTTGCCTGACGATGTGCAGTACCAGGTCATCGCTCGTGGCAGCGGCGCTGAACCTGCTGATGATGCTGCGGCGCTGCATGACTATTTCAACCTAGGCACCTCCCTCGCTGAGCTGGCGCCAGCTTGGTGTGCCGCTTGCCCCCGCTATGCCCACGTGCACCACCATCTGCTGGGGGCCCGCATGCTGCGGCAGGACCCACTCACCTGCCTCTTCAGCTTTGTGTGCTCGCAAAACAACCATATATCTCGTATTCACGGCATGGTGGAGCGGCTGTGCCGCCAGCATGGCACGCCGCTGCTCCCCGCGCAAGCAGCGGACGACGCAGTCACCGGCAATAAAGCGACGACAGCTGGCACCAAACCAGCGGAACTGGCGCTTTATGCATTTCCCACCCTGGAACAGCTGGCGGGAGCAACTGAGGAGCAGCTGCGCGCTGATGGGTTTGGATACAGAGCCAAGTATATCTCAGGCAGCGTGGCGCAGCTGCTAACCAAGCCCGAGGGCGGCGCTGCCTGGCTGCTGGGCCTCAGGGACGTGACATATGAAGGTACGCCATCTAGTGTGGTGGATGAACTGGCAGGAGCACCTTCAGACCCTCCGCCTGCGCACCCACGAGTTCATGCAGGGCTGTACTTGGCAATTTTACTGCTGTCTTGTCCCTGTTGCTGATTGTCCACTGGGGCATTGCGCGGCCAAGTGCAGAGGCTGTGGAGGCGCTGTGCACGCTGCCTGGCATTGGGCCCAAGGTTGCAGCCTGCATCGCACTCTTCTCTCTGGACAAGCATGAAGCCATCCCAGGTGCGCATGCCGCTACAGACCCAGCTGCTGCCTCCTGTGCAAACGCAGCGCTTCTGCACAGTTGGTGTTGCGGTACATGGGACCTGCTGTGAGGTTTGAAAGGTCCACGGTGCATTACATGTGGGTCATCGGGAACAGCACGGGACCACCCAACTGTGGTGCTAAAGGTGAGCGCTTTGTACTGTACCAACAAAGACGGGTTCGGCAAGGTCGAAAGCTGAGGTGCCAAGAGGATCCAACCATAGTAAGTGTGCAGAAGTGGGAAAGTGGGGCTGGGGGATGAAGGGAGGGCACGATGCGCACGAGGCCCTGGCGAAACCGCTCAGGTAGGTGATCAGGAAGGATCGGGCGTTGCTTGTACATTCAGAAAACTGGGGTGCAGTGTGGGTGCAGAAGTCAAGTACGGTGCGTATCCAGTGGAGGGTTCAAGGCAGAGGAGAGCATGGTTCCATGATTGGTTGGTTTGTAGGGGGGGTGCTAGTGTACAGGCACGCAGCACATGCGCTGCGCGTGGGACAGGGCATCCTACAGTACAGATGTGCAGCGTGGAGCCCAGCTCACACGCTTTCGCTGTGCAAGGGCACTGTGCGCCTGCCAATGGCCAGGCTGAGGTTGGGGGTGCAGCGGTAGCTGAAGCGGTAGGCCATGGAGGGGTCCAGCGCCAACGCCTGCTGCACGTCAAGGGACGGCTCCGCACGCTGAAACTCCTGCACAATGGCGTTAGGAAACACACCGGAAAGGTGTTTGATCGCTGAACTCTACCGTGCTTTGTAGCCAGCTGTGTACACCGGGATTTACACCAGCGAAATCTGTGGTCAATAACTGGACAGCCCGGCCCCTGCTGCTGACGTGCATGCCGTTCTCACCTTGATTGCCTTCTTCAGGGTCCTTACATCCAGCAGTGAGGGCTGGTCCTCAACAAGCCTGCAGGTCAAAATAGTGTGGCTATAGAAAACGGCATATCTACACCTTTTCTACCAGCCAACTTGTTGCGTAATGGCACACAGCAGGGTGTCGACACCAGTGCAGAGCTGCTTAAGGCAAGACAATGCTGGCTTGCCCACCTGTCAACATTCAGACCAGGCAGCAGGCGGCGCAGCTCCGCTGCTGCACGCTGCAGCCGAAATATGGTGGTTCCGTAGACAAGGAAGGGCTCTCGCAGCGCCATCTTGAAGGCGTCAGCGCCTGGGAAAATTACTCGAAGCTGCACAGCAGGTTGCCCACGGCTAGAGGGTGGGTGGTCCTTCCTATGGTCCTGCCATTTTTTTATCATGCCAAGGCACACCATGCACAAGGTTCCCAAGTGTTCATGGTCCAGCAAGGCAGCCATGTTGTTGCAATGCTCGCCTGCAGCAAGCGTGCCGCCACTGCTGTCACGTCTGCCGCCATGCCTGCCACCACCTTAGGATCCATGGTGTGCAGCTGCTGCTGCAGGCCTGGCAGCAGCTGCTGAAGCTGCTGAAGGCGCCGTTCTGCCTCTTCCTCGCTGAGGCGCAGCTGCTGAGCCACTCTGGCCTGCAGCATAGAGGCACGGAAAAGTTCGTACATCTGGGCAGGCCCACACGAACCCATGTTTGCCAACATTCACAGGTTCTGGGCAATGATTCAATGAAGGTTGTGTCGTACATACCCGCACGTGGCTGTGTTGATCCCATGGGCTAGGCAAGACCGTGGACGCGACCGTGTGGCCAGTGCACGCCGCTGCTTCGCCGCCACGAGGCGCCTCAATGACAAGCGCACCACTGCGCTGTCCTGCGGGCTGGATATTGGCCTGCTGAATGAAGTGCTGCGACGGAAAACCAGAAAACTTGTAGGTGCGTCTGGGCGCTGGCACACTTTCCGCCGTGGCCCCATGTAGGAGGGAAAAAGACCTCGCCCTACCGCGCTCCAGACGTGCTCCCATCGGCTTGTTAGGCGAGAAACTGCGATGAGAACCGTTGGGTATCGCGCAACTGCGGTGCAGAGTAGCAGGCCAGCCAAGCATAGCGGCCAAACACAACAGCCAAGATTTCAGCGAGCAGCCACAAAGATGAAGTTGATAGATCGCTAACTTGTCAGGCCGCAAGGGTTAATGGCAGATAACCGGCGATTTTCTGGGGCAAACCTCGCACAAGGCCTGGTCAGCTCAGCATACTCAGCGTGGGAGTCTCCAACAGGGCGTCTTGATTGTGCGGAAGTGTTCTACCAAGCTGAGTCTTTTCCCATGTTCAAAGTGTTGTTTGGCATCTTTAAAGGCGGTCTTGCACTATCCAATCCACTCCGTAGGGATTTAGCAGAATGCAACATTGCATTGGTTGCACTGCTGGCTGCACTGGTGCTGCCGGTTCCCCTACTTTGGCAGCAGTCGCCCATGACGGTCGCCAGTCCCTTGCCCTTGCCTTGCAGTGGACACTCATGTCTGGGCCCTGGCATGCAAGTATTACACCCCACATTTACGAGGCAAGAGCTTGACAAAGAAGGTGGGCGTGCATGGGTGCGAACGGGCACTGTGCGGCGTCATACGCTTGCCGTGCCACCAAGTGCCGCCTCATCTCGTCATCGCATGACTTATTGCTGGCACCTCTGTTTACCTCAGGTGCATGTGGAGGTTCAGGCAGCATTCACCAAAAAGTTTGGGAGTTATGCCGGCTGGGCGCATCAGGCCCTCTTCATTGCCGAGCTGGCGAGCACTCGGGAGAAGATCCCGCCCCTGGGGGGCGGTAGCAAGCGCAAGGCCGATGCTGACAGCACCAGCGACAGCGAGGAGGAGGGCAACAGCAGCAGCGAAAGCAGTGGCAGCGGTGCGGTGGTGAAGCAGGAGGACTGCTTGCCAGTGGATGTGCCTGTACCAGTAACTCCACCAGGGGATGATAACCAAAGGGCCGGCATCGTGGCTAGACCAAGGCGGCGCGCAGCAAAAAGGGCAGCAGGTGGGGACCTCTAGGCACAAACTGTGTGTAGCGCAGAGCCTATGCGCCGTTGTGGCAGGATTTCACATTTACATGTAAAAGGCGATTAAGCAAACGTGTGACTTCCCTAACCACAATGTGATTGACAATGCATCGTTGTATGAGCATCACTTGCAACAGCCAAACATTGGCCACCGGTCGCAACAGCGTGGGTCGCATTCTGGTGCAGATATTGGGTTTGTTTGTGTGATATATTGGCAACTGGGCCTTCTTATCTGCACAGCCTCCCCATGTGCGCTTCACATCTCCATCAGCAAGCGCACATCGTCAATCTGCACAAGTCAGGCTCACAACAAAAGGATCGATTGGACTGGCTGACAGCAAATGGAACTGGTGCAAGGTGTGTAGACATGAGCATTGACGTGCGTACAAGGACCCACCCGCATCTGCCGGATTTCATCGGGCTTTCTGCAGTCAAGGGCGACCTTCATCAAATCCCTCTTCTGCTCCTGGAGTGCCTGCGCTTGTAGGGGCAACATCAAGGACGTTGGGGGTCAGCTTGTGGATCCTCCGCAGGCAGCAGCAGGCTTGCACAAAGACTGCCAGGGGTTTAAACTGAAGCACTCCGTTAGGAGAGGGACAGCATGGGTGAAGTCGAGGAGCACAACAAGGAGAAAGGTGCAGGGCAGGAGGTGCCGTAAGGCTCACCAGCATACGCTCCTCAATGCTGTCGGCCACACTGTACCTGTTGGCAATACAGTTGCCAATCAAGCAGCCCTACCAGTGAGTCAGTAACATGGAAAATAGTACGAGTAGCCTTGACTGGGCAGCCATTGACAACGTCGCTGCTCACAAGTGCCAGCCTGCCAGTCTATTACAACCCCAAGGACCCTCCCAATTTCCGCCTGCGCGCCCATCGGCCAGTAGGTGCACCCAGCACTTGCCAGTTCCTTGCTGGCACCCACACCTATACACGCGCACGTCGCATGTCTGGCCCAAGCGGTGCACCCGGTCCATAGCCTGCTCCTCAACACTGGGGTTCCACCTGCAGGCAGCAGCGGTCCGGGCGCACATGGCTCAACCAAGCCTACACAGGGGGTGCACGAATAGTGTGGGAAGAAACAAATGAAGCTGCCTGCCTCCTGCCAACCAGTCTCAATTGTCCCCCCTGACTGGTTGAACCCGAGCAGTGAGATGGAGAGGCTAAGACAAAACCGACATCTAGGCAGGCTGCCCCTGCTGGTGCCTCTCCTCTCCCCTGCACTGCCATTCTGCTCCCCCATGCCCTGCCCGCTCACCAAGGGTCCAGCAGGTGCACTCTCGAGGCGGCGGTGAGGTTGAGGCCCACGCCGCCCGCCTTGAGGCTCACCAACAGCACGCTCGGGCTGCCGGCATCGTCTGAAAGGGTGGGAGCACCAGACACAGGGGAGGCATCAGTCAACGATGACACACAGGCCCTGGTACAAACGCTTGACAAACCCACAAACGACACGCAAGGACCAAGCAGCAGCAGCCGGGCCTACGTGACTGGAAGGAGCGCAGCACATCCCCGCGCTGCTTTGCACTGGTGCGGCCATCCAACCGCGCTGTCCTGAAGCCCTCGCTAGCCAGCGCTGCCTGCAGCATGGGAGCAAACCACACCTAGTGAATTGTATGATAGACTGCTGGGCCCCCCACCCCACCCCCACCCGCG